>CAIGQW010001850.1:2173813-2231186 GCA_903798125.1 Danio choprae | reverse complement strand
ATTTGGCATCTGTTCCCTATCTCCCAATAAGCATAACCTTGGCGACAAATGGAAAGCATGTTTATATATATATATATATCTCTCAGCTCTTTGGTTTAATTCAAATGTAAGTTTTGGGGATTTGAATCCAAAGATTCGAAAGTGATTCACATAGAACTATTCACAGCTTGCACTTAACCTACTTATTTGTCCACCTAATAGAACGGTTAGTGTAAAGTTATCTTTAGCAATGTATTATATTATGTGGCCAACAATAATAATATAAAAACAATATTTAATTATTTCATGAGTGTTTATTTGAGTTAATGTATGCTTGTTTTAAGTTCCTGTTGGTTTTTGTGTGTATATGTTCCATGTGTTTAATGTAACTGTTATGTCAGCTTAAATTTTGAAAGCTTTTTGATCAGTTCAGTCTACCCGAGGAATATGTATTCCTCTCGGAGATGCAGTTCGCAAGCGAGAATAAAAGGGCTTGTTGACGTTCTCAAAAACCTGTTTGGAGGGTTACAGAGTGTAGATTATCTTCCTATTGTTCTTGAGATGTTGAGTTAATTAGCATGCATTAGTGATCACAAATGCCAGGCCATCCTGTGACAAACCTTTTGCTGGGTGGCTGTGGATTGCTTTGATAATGAAATCAAAACTCAGAAATGTGGGTACCAATCGATCTTTTGAGAGAAAAATATTGTGTGTGACTTGTTCGGTTCTGGAAGAATTCGTTGACTCCCTACAACAGATAGCCCAATTGAGTTTATTGACACCCATCGAAAATGCTGACCTAAAGATATAACATCAATCCAATTCATACTTATTATAATCATACCTAATTAATGTGTAGGTATGATTAAAATTAGGCCCACTACTGCCTAAACCAACCATCTGCTAGCCTTCACAGTTTATAAAATTCAGATAATCTTTAGGACATAGAACCATTTCAATATTATAACATAGAAACTGTGTTTGTTTCCTGAACTTCTCAATATAAAAAAAACTTCCAAGCTCTTTCAAAGGTAACAATCTAATTGAAGTACATCAAATAAAAACTAAATGTAATCAAAAGATAAATCTCAGATTATTGAACACTCTCCTCAAACTCTATTTGTTAATGATTTAATAACTAATAACTGATCTAAAGCTAGATGCACTCTAACAGAAACCTGGCTAAAAACAGACAATTACATGACCTTAAACGAGTCTTCACCTGAAGGATATCATTATAAACACAAGCCTCATCTTAAAGGGAAAGGTGGAGGCATTGGCATAATATATAGTAATATTTTAAGTGTCACTCAGCGATCTGGCTTCATATACAATTTTTTGGAAGTAATAGTGTTGTATATTTCAGTGTACAATGTAAACAATAAATAGCAATCTAAATTTATATTGGCAACTGTTTATAGGCCTCCGGGTCACCACACTAAGTTTACAAAAGGATTTGCTGATTTTAATATTCATATAGATAATGATAAAGATGCATTAAGTCTGGCCTTCCTAGACATACTTGCCTCTGTTGGAGTGAAAAAGCATATCTCAGGATCTACTCATCTGCATAATCTTAGACCTAATATTATCACATGGTATTGATAATGTTGAAGTTGTGTAACAGAATGATGACATTTCAGATCACTTTAATCTCTTGTATCGTGTGCACTGATATGTCAAAACCAGGTTCTATTCATAAATATGGTAGAACAATCACCTCTAGCACTAAAGATTTACTTAGTCAGTAACCTACCTGATCTTTCTAATTTCCTTAGCATTCCAGACAGCCTAGAAAAGCTTGACGAACTGAAACTATCGATTCTGTCCTTTCTATCACTTTAGACATAGTTCCTCCATTACTCCTAAAAAAGATTAGAGAAAAAAATCTGACACCATGGCACAATGAGCACACGCATGCCTTAAAGAAATCAGACCCGAAAATGGAACGTAGATGGAAGAAAACAAAACTAAAGGGTTTTCGTCTGGCCTGGAGACAAGCTTTAAAATCTACATGATCTGCTTATTTTTCAACTTTAGTTGAAGAAAACAAACACAATCCTAGAGTCTTGTTTAACACAGTGGCCAATTGAATTAAAAATAAAGCATCAGCATACATTTCTCAACACAGCAATGGAATTGTGGAATTGTTATCTAATAATATCTCTGGGGGCCCGTACACGCCGTGGACCCTTTGAATCGTCCTAACTTCCCCCCCCTAGCAGCGCCCCTGGCCTCACGTTCACTATGATCAATTAACTCTGGACAATTGGTTATTCCTAGAATATCATAACTGACTGTAGGCAATTGAGCGACTGTAGGCGATTGAGGCGATTCCTAGCACAGTTTGTGAGGCAGATACACTCTGTCACTTTAAAACTATAGATTAAAGACACATATCTTATCATTAGCATACACATAAAACACAAATGCATAACTTTTGAAATACAAATTCACTTAAGGATTGCTAAGCTGCATTAATTAGGGCAACCAGAGCTGGGAACACTTCCCAAAAGACATTATAATTTGAACGCCATCTACGCTTATGTTAGTCTGTTTGTCCTAATCCTTCGTTCTCCATAATCCTGGACCTGGCCCATATCCTGACCAGATGCTGTAGTGGTTAACGGGAGTGTTGAGGAGTGGAGAGTGTGAGACTGATTCCAGTGACAGTCTCTGCATTGATCTTGTGGGCTTGCCTGAACACTCGCCGGTAACCTACTCACACCTGCAGCTTCTCCATGATGGACGTAGAGCGTTCTCCAGCCTCTGGCGTCTAGACTGCAGCTCTGCACAAGAAGTTTGGCCAGAGGAGAACTGGTCATGCTCAACTGAGCCTGTTTTTTCTTAAGTTTTTTTCCCTTCACTTTCATCAATTGGTGAAGTTTGTTCCTCACCACTATTGCTACTGGCTTACTTGGTTTGGGACGTGGAGCTGCGCATCGTTGGATTTGCTCTCCAGTGTTTTGGCTTTCAAAAGTGACATTAATATTACACTGATCTGAACTAAACTGAACGCTGAAAAATGGACTGAAGCAGTTTTAATTTACTAGGTTTTCTATGTAATTCTGCTTTGACATAATCTACATTGTAAAAGCACTACAGAAATAAAGATGTATTGAATTGAATAGGGGAAAAAAAGTCTCACTGAAGGTGCAGCTGAACAGCTTTAAGCACCAATATACATACTCAACCACTTTAGAGGCTGCAACAATTCTAAGGAATCAGTTGCCTGAAGTCTGTGGTCTTTTCAACTAAGTAGAAGTACTTTTATGACTTATTTGCTATTGCCTCTGTTGAAGCAGAGAGGAGCTTCAGTGCACTGAGGAGGTTGAAGATCTGGTTGAGAAGCACATTGTTGCCGAATCACAACAACAGTGTAGCAGTCTGTTGCATTAACAAAGAGATATTGGATAAAGTCAGCAAGGAAAACATTTGCCAGGAGATTATCGTGGCAACCGAGTATAGGAAGTGTGTGTTTGGTTCTTTTGAGTGAGAAGAAAAGACAGGACAAAAGGATGGATAGTTTGGATACACAGAAATGGGACTAAATGGATAGATGGGGGAGGGCTATGAAAAAAGTTCTTTATATTAAATGTTTTATGTTTGAAAATAAGTTAGCTTGAAATAAATGTTTACAGTGAAAACAATTGGCACTGTAAATTAATCATTTATTAATTTACATTGAACTGTCAGTTTTCACTCAGCAATTATTTTGTGCCGATCGCTTCCCTGTCAATTTTGACTCAGTGATTATTTTGTGACATTTGTTTCCACATAGAGAGGATTATCAGTGTACTTTGGCCAAAGTATTCTAAACTATTTATACTATCTTACCAAACCTGAGTAATCTATCAAAATATATTGCAATTTTATTTTTAATGCATGTATTTTTATATCTGTAATAAAATGTATTTTAAAAGTAGCCTAACCTTCCTATCCCTGCCTGTAATTAATATTTACCTGGGTGAACTTCTCAAGACACTTTAGTCAGCAATTCCATTAAATTATAACTTCTAAGGGCAATTTATTAGCCACTAACGTCCATCCGAACATCTGTTCTTGTGACATTATTGATTTTTATGAACTTGCTGAGAATAAATGTGTGAAACCTAATTGGATTGGGTTCTTTGTGGATGTGTGGTTCACATTGTGTCAATTCCTATCCCCATTGTTTGCCAATACTGACATTAGGGATTTCATCTGGGAGTCTCAATACCCTCCCCAGCTTCTTTTAGGCACCAAGAGAGTGATTCCTCTACGGTTACACCTCATCCACTTTTGAGATCTCTCTGTAGTAGTCTCTGGACTGCTGAGAACTCATTTTGATCCACTTTAATCAGTCACTCTTTACTCTCCTGTAGCCTTTTTTCATTAAGGCAGTTTAAGTATTGGTTCAGAGCCAGAGCCTAGTTTCAAATAGATTATTTGCCATTACATACCCAATGCACCAGCTCTGATCCAGGAAAAGTGTTTTTTAAGTAGCACTAAAACATTGCTGAGCTAAAAGTAAGAACCACATGGATTAGGGGCTGAGGGCAGGGTTACTGTGACAAACAAGATGAACAAAGGCAGTGCTGATCACAATATCATCACTTGTATCTCACATGTATTCAGTAATGTCAGACCTGGCTCTGTGGTTACTCTCTAGCCTATAGAAAAGCAAAAAGGCAGAAAAGGTTTTTAAAAGGCTTTCCGGATTAGCCAACTTCGAACCGGCAATGGTATTATCTCTTTCAAGAGTTCACTCTTAGTTTATGATTGGTAGTAAAGCGTATTTGGCATGCTTTCCCAGGAGAGAGCCCTGATCTCAAAATATCCTCGAGCCCGGGGCTCCCTCCCGTTTGAACAGTGAGAGAGGAGTTTGAGCTCAGGTAGGTCTCGAGAACTCCCCTGTTAGTGAACCTGCTGAGATATAGCTGGCTAAGAGTTTGTCTTAAGATGCTACTTTGGAGTAGTCAATTTATTTACAATTTACAACTTACTTTTCTTTGAAAGGTGGGAGGAAACCGGGAAACCCGGAGAAAACCCACGCAAGCATGGGGAGAACATGCAAACTCCACACAGAAATGCCGACCGGCCTGGTGAGGGGCCAAACCAGCGGCGTTCTTGCTGTGAGACAACAGTGCTAACCACTGGGCCGCTGTGCCGCCCTATCAGGAGAAGGGAAGGAGTAGGGTTGGAAGGGGGGATTCTTCAAGACGAAGATGACTGGAGTGGAAAACTCTGGTTATTTAAAGTGTGTCAGTATTCGCCTGATTGGTGCAATATACGGAGCTGATGCGGTACCAGCCGTGTTCAATGATAAGCACGTGATCCTCTCGAAATTAGTTTATAAATAAACCACACTAAGTACTGTAGCACCCAGTTCATGCTGGTGGAAAAGGGGTATAAGTTCTGAGGGGTATAAAGGATGTAAGTTCTGGGGACCTTGAGGAGATTTCACATGCCCTGACATGCCCTGAGTGTTTATCTTTTATCATTTATTCATTCATTTTCTTTTTGGCTTAGTCCCTTTATTAATCTGGGGTCGCCACAGCGGAATGAAGTGCCAACTTATCCAGTATATGTTTTATGCAGCGAATGCCCTTCCACCTGCAACCCATCACCGGAAAACATTCATACACACTCATTCGCACACATACACTATGGACAATTTAGCTTACCCAATTCACCTATATCGCATGTCTTTGGACTTGTGGGGCAAACCGGAGCACCCAGAGGAAACCCACGCAAACACGGGGAGAACATGCAAACTCCACACAGAAACGCCAACTGACTGAGCCGAGGCTCGAACCAGCGACCTTCTTGCTGTGAGGCGATTGTGCTACCCAATGCGCCTCCGCATCGCCCTGTTTATCTTTTAGTTTCTAATAAATATATAAACCCATAAGAAGTTTTTATATGACACATGTAACATTGGGCATTTATTTCTCAATTTTAAAAAACCTAAAGGAAAAAATCTGGTTATTTATCCCCCTTAGTTTTTTTCTCTCTCTTTTCTAAAACATACATAAAAATTATCTGCAAAAATATAAACCATATAGTTTTTCAAAAATAATACAGTTTTTGCATTTTAATCACTTTGTCACAACATATCAGTGTTTTATTTATTTATTTCAACTGGGAGGAGTCATTTAATAAGTAGCTTGATGAGTAGCTAACTAGTACAACAGTCTGGAAAGCAGAGTCAGATTGAACGGGTCAAAACGGTCAAAGCATGAGCACAGTAGAAGGACAAATAAACGAGAGAGGGCACTGGGGCAGTAAAACAGAGTTTATTCTAGCTGTGGCAGGGATTGTGATTGGACTGGGTAATGTGTGGCGGTTTCCTTACCTCTGCTACAAGAATGGAGGAGGTATGAGGCACCCTAAATATGCAAAAATTTGAGATGTCATTATTTTTGTAATTACAATGAATACTCTACCAAAGCTTTCTGTAACATTTTAATGTACTCGTGTGTTTTCAGGGGCATTCCTAATACCCTACCTGGTGTTTGTGGTGACCTGTGGGGTGCCTCTGTTTTTGCTAGAGACGGCTATGGGACAATATACACAGGAAGGGGGAATTACATGCTGGCATCGCCTCTGTCCATTGGCTGAGGGTGAGTTAAAAAAATTGCTGTCTTTACTGATTGCAACAATTATTGCAGAAATAATAATGATAATAAATATTGACTGATTGATTTCATTTTGATTAATTGATGGATTTGGATACATAAACACTGGGTGATAACATGGTAGACAAAATTGAAATGACAAAGAATATAAAATGAACAATTTGCACCCAATTAAGGGTAAAGTCCATTGTGTTATGCCTGTTATCCAGTGTTATTTATTTAGCCATATGGTGCTATACAAGCAGCAGCATGTGAAGAGTTGCATGTGAAGCAAAAACTGTCATCTGAAATTTTTGTCTAAATAATAATTTTTCTCAGGCTCCAATGTTTATGTTCAGTTATTTAATTTTAAAGGCAATGAAAATAAAATATTCTTTGCCATAAATGTGAAATTACTGAACCTGAGAAAAATGACTGAGCCTAAGAATTTATAAGAAATTTTCAGATGGCACTTTTTCAGGCTTTTGCATCTGAACTCTTCGTGTGAAACACTCACTATATGAGACACAGGCACAATATTAATTACTCAACTAATTTTCATTGCAGATAGAAACCCATGCAGAGCATTACACATTTGTTTTTCTGTTTGTGTGTATTTTGTGTATTATATATGCACTGTATGTACCCCTGAGATATGTTGAGTGTGGTTTTCATTTTGCAGGTATTGGTTATGCTGGACAGCTGATAGTGCTGTACAGCTGCATGTATTATATCATCATTCTGGCCTGGGCGCTTTTCTACCTCGTCTTCTCATTCAGTCCCCAACTGCCATGGGCCAGTTGTGACAATAGCTGGAACACAGGTGATCGTATGAAACAAAACCCAAGTGGAAAAAAAACAACTGCAAAATATAAAACATTAACATGTTGTTCCAGAGAAATGCAAACATTTTCTTCTCCGTTTTTTTTTTTTTTTTCTTAGATGCTTGTGTGAACCTAGCCGAAAAGAAATTGAACCTAAACACAACAATGCTGCTTAATTCAACCTCTTCAGTGACTGAGTTCTGGCAGTAAGAACATTATACTGTATGATAACAACAGTCTTGCAAGGGTTTTTCTACATTATCAAATAATCATTCATTAATTCATTCATTCATTTTCATTTCGGCTTAGTCCCTTTATAATCATGCATATATAAACTTTTAAACACAATAAAGTCTTGTTGTTGTTGCTCTCTCTCTTTCATCAAATTGTACAGACACAGAGTGCTGGCTTTGTCTGGAGGTATTGAGGAGGTCGGTAAGATCAACTGGGAGATTCTTCTGTGTCTCATTGTAATGTGGATCATATGTTATTTCTGTGTCTGGAAAGGAGTCAAATCCACAGGCAAGGTGTGCAAGAATAAAAATTATAATCTTCTTGGTTCTTGTTTAGAGGGATAGTTCACCTAAAACTGAAAATTGTCTTTGTGCAGAGATATTTTGAGAGACAGGGGCTTAAGTAGAAAAAAGGACACTTTTCCTATTTATATTTTTTATAAATGTATTTAATTTTTGGAATAAAATATATTGAATCACACAAAAACTCATTCTGAGTTCCCTTTTCTATTGAACAAAAAATAAAATACTTTGAAGAATGTATTAACACCGATGGCCACTGACTTCCATAGTAAGAAAACAAAAAATATACTATGGAAGTCAATGGCTACTGGCAGACAACATACTATAAAATATCTTATTTTTTGTTCAACAAAAGAAACTTAAAGAGGTTTGAAACAGGTGGAGTGGCTATGATGACAGAATTGTAATGTTCGGAAGAACTATCCCTTTAACACAACATAACTTTTAAATTCCTTCACACTTAAACAATAATAACTTACACAATAATTCCCTCAAACTCAGTCATGTGGCCATTTTGTGGATGTGTAAACGTGTGTTGTTCCATTCAAATGCTTCTATTTTAGGCTACAACATTGTCGTGTAAATGTAGCCTGTAGCCTAAGTCTGTATGATTTTTTCTGTTTTTGTTCATTAAATGAGGCATAAATCATTTATTATCATCTAGTTGTCAATGCAGTGATTTCCACCTTATTATATTACATTAGTATTTATTTATTTTATTACATTTTACTACCTCTTGCCTGTAGGTGGTGTATTTTACAGCTACATTTCCTTATGTGATGCTGCTTGTGTTGCTGATTCGTGGGTTGACTCTTCCTGGAGCTCTGCAGGGGGTTGTGTTTTACCTGTACCCTGAACCAAACCGTCTTGCTGACCCACAGGTAATTTCTTCGTCTGCTCTTTACTAGCATGAGACTTAAAATCTTGGTTCACCCAAAACTTATGTTATTAATTATTGAAACCCCTGGGACCTTTGTTCAACTTCAGAACACAAATTAAGATATTTTAAGTGAAATCTGAGAGCTTCCTCATTCTCCATAGACAGCAAGGTTCTTGGCTCATTCAAAGTCCAAAAAGGTACCAAAATCATCCTCAAAACAGACAATATTGCTTTAGTGGTTCAAACTGAACATTATCAAGCTACGTATGGGAAAATTTTGTTCCTTTGGGTTTTGGAACAACATGAAGGTGATTAATTAATAAAATAATTACATTTTTGGGTTAACTAATGCTTAAAACTTTATATTATTGTAAGATCAGCTTAAAGTACAAAGAAATGTTATTTATATAATGTCTATTTATTTACATTCACAGCCAGTTGTTTTCTGTTAATAGCTAAACAATATTAATAAATGATTTTGCTGACATCAATATTGCATTAATAGATAACATTTTTAAGCTTCTTCCCAATTCTTCACCCTTGCATTCCACATTTAGGTTTGGATGGAAGCAGGAGCTCAGATCTTCTTCTCCTATGCTTTGGGTACGGCCTCTCTTACTGTATTAGGAAGCTACAATAAATATAACTACAACTGCTACAGGTTAGTTTGATGCTTAAAAAAAATATTTCATTTTTTTCCAGTATACTACATTTACTGCTGCCTTTCAATCCCACATCAAAACTTGATCTTTAGGATATTTTGGGTAGTATCCTAGTCATATTAGCTATTATCCAACAACCATTAGGGCTGTCAAACGATTGTAAAAGAATTATTGCATAATTCACCCTTATGAAAATGAACCATGGTTTTACTGTAGAAAAACTGTAGTAACAATGGTCTTCATACTGTGGTTATAAAAACCAGTATGTTTTTAGTTTTAGTAATATTGTAGTAATACTATGATGGCACTATAGGAACCATAACTGTAGTAACCATGTTTCACCTTCATATGGGAACTCCAACGTGAGTCTGTAAACAGACTACGGGAGATCGCTAGACGACCAATCACTCTGAAGAGAAAGAAAAAGGGCCAATAAATGCCAAATGAGTTGGCAGAGCTCGGCTCCGCAGGTGCGACTGATTAGTCATTTGTGGAGTATATCAGTGGTGTAACCTGGCAGATATAAGGGGCGCTGACAAAGCTCACTTTCTCAAGGCACCTATATCACAGGCTGGCCTGTCCGGTGTCACCGTTGGGGACTTTACCCAGGAGTTCTCGGCAGTGAAAGAGCAGTCGAAGGCGATAGGAGAGGTCATCTATCAGTGGTCTCGGAAAACTGCTCTCCCTGCTGCCCTATCCACCTCGGCTGCTCCTCGCCGAGGGTGCCCACCCGTGACTACAACACCTGCTCCACCTGCGCTGCCCGCTCCATGGGCCGCTGGCCTCTGGGCTGGCGGTACCCAAATTTTCAATAAAAGAGCAGTTTCGTCTGTCTCCAGATGTGCAAACCCGAGCCCTGCCAGTCTGGGACGCTCCGCCTTCCAGCTCGTATCGCTGGGCCATATCACCACAGGGTGCAAGGGACCGGTTTCCTTTCTCTCACCTCAGCTTCATTGCTTCATCAGCTTCATACAGGGAGGAAGGTAAGAGACAATCTCTTATTTTTAGCTTTTCCTCAGGCCGCTCTGGTTCCCGACGTGAGCACTCCCCTCCCCAGTTGCCCCTCCGCTGGCACATCAGTGATCGCTCCGATGATGCCATTAGCGCGAGCTCTGCCAGCCTGGTTAACGCTGCCCAGCCCATCGCGGTCACTCATGCAGACAGTCAGACTCGGCTACGCGATACAAGTCGCTTCTCACCCTCTTAAGCTCACGGGTGTACATTTCACGAGGATCAGCCCCGTGTCCGTCCCTATCTTGCGAGAGGAGATTGCTGTCCTCTTGGCGAAGGATGCAATCAAGCCGGTCCCTCCAGCCGATATAAGGTGCGGGTTTTACAGCTCGTACTTCATCGTGGCCAAAAAGAGCGGGGGGTTAAAGCCAATCCTAGATCTGTGCAAACTGAACCGTTATTTACACAAAATGCTGTTCAGAATGCTAATGCAGAAACGCATGCTCCAATGCTTCCACGCCACCGTCCTTTCCTCCGGTTTGCATTCGAAGGTCGAGCATGGCAGTACAAAGTCCTCTGTCACGTTGCTCGGATTGCTCCATATGAGACCACTTCAGCACTGGCTTCACGATCGGGTCCCCAGACGGGCATGGCGCGCAGGCACACACTGAGTGTACATCACTCCGCTGTGTCGCCGCACCTTCAGCCCTTGAATGAATCTTGCTTTCCTACTGGCCGGTGTGTCCTTAGAACAAGTATCCAGGCATGTTGTCGTATCGACAGATGCCTCCAACACGGGCTGGGGGGCCGTGCGTAACAAACATGCAGCCGCTGGTTCGTGGACTGGACCTCGGCTACATTGGCACATCAACAGCCTAAAGCTGTTGGCACTGTTTCTCGCTCTTTTCTGTTTTTTTCCGGTCCAGCAGAAACACATGCTTGTCAGGACGGACAGCATGGCAACGGTGGCATATGTCAACCGTATGGGGGATATACGCTCCTGTCGCATGTCTCAGCTCATGCGCCGTCTGCTACTCTGGAGTCACACGCGGTTGAAATCACTGCGTGGCATTCACATCCCGGTCGAGCTCAATCGTGCAGCCGATGTGCTCTCATGGCAGCTAGCATCCCCAGGGGAATGGGAACTCCATCCCGGTGTGGTCCATAGACGGAGCGCGAAAGACTTAGGTGACTTACCGGCTTCGGTTGTTAAAACCATCACTCAGGCTAGAGCACACTCTACAAAGCATGCCTACGCCCTGAAGAGGAGTCTATTCGCTGAGTGGTGCGCTTCTCACCGAGAAGACCCCCGAACTTGCCAGATTAGCATTGTGTTATCCTTCCTTCAGGATAAGCTGGAGCATAGGCTGTCACCCTCCACGTGGCTCATTTGGCATTCATTGGCCCTTTTTTTTCTTCAGAGTCATTGGTCGTCTAGCGGTCTCCCGTAGTCTGAATACAGACGCACGTCTCCATTCCCTATTCGGGAAACGTGGATTACGTACATAACAAGGACATTTTTTGTTTTAAAAAAACTTTTTTTGTACCAGGTTTGCTAAACTAATATTGTAATATATATGGATAAGTTAAATTCTATGGTACAGATTTTTTAATAAAATAAATTAGCAAAAAACAATAGCATCTTATTTGGTTTGTTTTGTAGTTTCTATGGCCTTTCTTCAAATGCTTTTGAAAACCATGGTTCATTTTGTAGTTGCTATGGTTTTACTCTATTGTCGTAGTAAATGTATGCATTATTTTGTAGTTGCTATGGTTTCATTTTAAATGCCTTAGTAAACAATGATTACTCACACACACACACACACACACACACACACACACACGCACACACGCACACACACACACACACATTAGGGCTATCAACATAAATGCGTAATCGCATGTGACTTTTCAAGAGATTTTATTAATATTTTACTAATGCAAATTAATAATTTGTTGAGGTCTGACCTTATTGCAGACATAACATTGGGTTTAAGACATTGTGTCTGGTGTGCTGAATGGAAAGTTTCATTATTAAATGCTTCCAGATAGAAGTTTGGATGAAACCAGAGTTCTTAATAAAGTCCAAACCAAAGCACTTACTGTCCTTCTATCAAAGCACAACTCTGAAGTACCATCTCTGGGCTAAATATATTTTTGCAGATGTTAGCAAAGATGCTAGTGCTGAGACAGCATCAACCAGCCGTGCTGGTCAAAGGACACTGGATAAGTAGAGCCAGTGCAAGCCTGTCAAAAACAACAACAAAAAGCTTAAGGACTCTATCAACATTTTTCAGGACTGTAGAAAACATGAACTATAAGACACTGAAAAACCTAAAAAGGGACACCTATAGTTGGCAAAAGGCACTTTTATTGCACTTACTTGAGACCAGCAACCAAAACTACCGCTGTGTACACCTAATCTGTGCTCATTCACTTTAGGCAAGTTAAAATAATAAGAGTAAGAATAAGATAATAAAACTAGTGGATCTGATTCCTTAAACTAATCACTTTTTTTTTCAACACTGCACATTTACAGTTAAAACATGTATTTTAAATTTGCACATTAATCATGATTAATCAAAGACCATGATTGTACCCTTACAAAATGAAACATTGTTTTATTGTAATAATAGTTAAACTATGGTTTTTTGTAGTAAGATCATAGTAAACACAAATTGAACTTTAATTGAACTTTAAAGGTCCAGTTTATGGCTTTGCCTGCTGAACAGCAGTACCAGTGTTATAGCTGGGTTTGCAGTGTTCTCAGTCTTGGGCTTCATGGCCCAAAAGCAAGGTCTCCCCATTGAGGAGGTAGCTGAATCAGGTATGGTAATTCTTTGAATGAAATAGTACAACTTAGGAATGTAAATACACAAGATAATATTCTTCCTCTCTCAGGTCCAGGACTAGCTTTCATTGCTTATCCACAGGCAGTCGCTATGATGCCTTTCCCTCAATTGTGGGCTGCTTGTTTCTTCATCATGATTATTTTGCTGGGTCTAGACACACAGGTGAGCTAAAACCGAAATCACAATATATTGTGTCTAATATACAGATTTGTTAAAGTTGCTAACAGATGTAATTTACAGAGAATCATCAACAGCACAACATTTTAATTCACTTGTGTTCTTCTGCATCCTTTAAAGTTTGTTGCTATGGAAGTTTTCATGACCTCAGTGATCGACCTCTACCCCACGGTGCTGCGCAAAGCTGGACGTCGAGAAATATTCCTTCTGCTTTTCTGTCTTTTTTGCTTCTTTGGCCAACTTGTCATGGTGACAGAGGTGTGTATGAGAGAAACATGGAAAACAATGTACAGTACTTTGTTTAAATGAAATACAATAAGCTGCTTTTGGGTTTTACTGTGAGTAGATGTACTACTGCTTTGACTGAATAGCATGCTTTCATTTTAAATTATACAGTATTAATACAGTGTTTGTATTGACTTGACAATAGGGGTTGTAACAATATTCAAACCAAACACCATAATATACACCCCCCTAAATAAATAAAAAGTTAATTTCTGACTAGTCTACATTGGAGGTTACTAAGCATAGCTAACTTAACTAAAGAGAAATGTCAAGCCCATGTATAAAATTAGTAAATATCAAATGTATTGTATTTTTTCCTTAATATTTTGTATTACATTAAGTTATTGTTATTATTATTAAGTTAAACATGAACCAGTGTTCTTTAGCATTGCTATTGCCATACCATTAAACGCCACCCCCACATCAAACAGAAATGGTACACAGCTACATCCTCACTTAAAGGGAGAGTTTGAAAAGTTTGTCATCATTTACTCACCCTTTTATGAGTTTCTTTCCTCTGGTAAACACAAAAGATGTTTTAAAAAATGTTGGAAACATATAACCATTGACGTGTATTTGTTTTTCTTATTATGGGAGTCAATGGTTATAAGTTTGCTTCAAAAATATCGTACTTCATCTTATTCCTTAGTTCAACACAATAAATGAACTCATAAAGGTTTGGAACCCCCTGAGGGTGAGTAAATGGTGAGTACATGCTTATTTTGAGGTGAACTATCTCTAACACATTTGTTCTGTTTGAGTTGTAATGTTGTATTGTGACCTGCAGGGGGGGATGTATGTGTTCCAGTTGTTTGACTATTATGCCTGCAGTGGAGCCTGTCTTCTTTTCCTCTGTGTGTTTGAGTCTCTAGCCATGGGTTGGGTCTTTGGTAAGTTGCACAGAAGCTAGGGAAAAATAAACATTCCAAAAAAAAAAGGATTTTGAAGACATCACTTTAAAGGCTGAAAATAATATGCAGAATAAAGCTATTTCCTTTCATCATTGTTAATAGCAAAAAGTCTAGTATGAAGTCATGGCAAGCACAACTAAGACATTAGCACCAGCAAATCGGGTGCAGAGCCCAGATCTAAAATTTGATAAATGTGACAGAAAGAGCCAGCCCACTGCACAGCTGTGCTCTCACTGGAGAACACACTAACTTAAACGTCTCCTTGTCCAGAATAAAAGAAGCAGGACTAAAAATACATTACACACTATGTATATTAACAGTCTCAGAAACAGTTTGAAGTAAATGACTGGCCTTGCATCAGGCAATTATTGGTTGCAAGGATTGAATCAATATAAGCAAGAGACAGACCTGCCTGCAACATTTTTTAATCTCTCACCATACCCAGTGGGCCCCTGTGCTGGAGAAACCAAACACTTTTATATTACAGTCGCAGAGGAGCCAACAACTACATTTACACACATTTAATTCAATCCAATTCAAGTTTATTTGTATAGCACTTTTAACAATAATTATTTTTTCAAAGCAGTAGTGGGAATGCAGGATGATAGCACTAAGGCCCAATCCCAATTCTATTTTTGTACCCCTACCCTTCCCCTTGGCCCTTGAAACAGAATGTGAAGGGGAAGGGCTTCAAAATGTACCCCTAAGAAATGGGACACCACTACAAGACCTGCACACGTCATCATTTGTCATCGTAATCTCTTGCTTCATATGAGATCGAGGATCACGACTGCTGTAGTTATTCCAGTTGCTTTATTTTTTGGTATTTATCTTCAGGAAATCACTAAAGGCATATATTATGTTATCATAACGATATAATGTGGTAATATGATCATAACTCTACTGTGCATTTACACCGTGGCCATATTAATCTATGTAAACACACAAAAACAACATTAACATTATACCAGACACTGTAAAAATGTCATTCCCAGCCACTAGACTTTTCTGACAGGGTATTCGATTGTCATCGAGTGACAGATTGTTGTGGGACTGCTATACAGGAGCTATTATTAGGGATTATAGCAAAATTTAGCTGTTTTTATTTTAGCTTTTTTTTTTAAAGCATGACAGTAAAACACGAATGTGGTTATGAATGTATTAAAACATATGCCTGTTTGTTGTAAAAATTCGTAATAATGACAGAAAATACAAAATTGTGCATCACCTGTGTGCAGCCATGCTGTAGTTGTAGATGGTGTATTTTGGGAAATTTTCATACCCATTGGTTTCGAGTGTGGTCCTGAAAAATCTCAGTTTCATGGGCTATCTAGCCCATCCCCTTAGCCCTACGTCTTCAAGCTAAAAAGAATTGGGACACCTCTACCCCTTCACGTGAACGCGCAAAACGAGAGGTAGGAGTAAGTGGAAGGTCTAAGGGGTAGAATTGGGACTGGGCATAATTATGCTTTCCCTCATCTTTGGAAATTTCTGAGTTGAGGAAGGATGGATACATGGAAGTACTATCCTTTTGGTCTATTGTGACAAACCAATCCTCACGTCTGATTTGGCTTACAGTTTATCATTACAAGTTGCAATTGATCTTAATATCAGCAATTTGAATCTGAGTCTTGTAGACTTGCTACTTCCACTGAAAAGCATCAGAAAGGCACAGCTTTTGCTAAAGACCAGACTTATACTACTAATCCTATCTATTATCTAAGTCTACTAAAATGGGTTATTTGACATGAAGCTGCACAGTTGTTTGTCATTAACAGATTGTCTAAAGTTGACTGTCCAAATAAAGTGTAACTAACATCCCTCCTGTAAAAAAAAAAAAAAAAAAAAAGTTAATATATTATGCTAAGCAATATTAGCAATAGAAAATAATGACAGTATCTGAGAGCCAGTGATGCTTCGTTCTTTTCAACACAACACAGGGGCTGAGAGGATGTTTAACATCATTGAGGACATGACAAACTCACGACCCAACTATTGGTTCATGCTGTGCTGGAAATACCTGACTCCTATTGTGTCCCTGGTGAGTGTCTCTTTGCATTTCATTGATTTGTTTGAGCCTTATTATGAGTCAAAGGCCAAACAAATTTCATAATGATCATTATTTAGTTGCACTGTGTTTACCTGGCTATAATTTGCACATTTGTCTCATCTGGTTCCTTGCAACTCTTTTTTCTCTTCTGTTCATTTTCAGGCATCTTTTGTCTGTTCTTTGGTGAAGTACAAACCCTTGACTTTTAACCGCTGGTATGTGTACCCGGACTGGGCATATGTACTAGGCTGGTTACTGGCTCTGTCCTCCATTCTGCTGGTGCCTGGATGGGCACTGGGCCGAATGTTTGCTGGCAAAGGAAGCATGAAACAGGTGAGATTAAACATTTTTACCCTAATGTTTTTCATGCCACGAACAAGCTATTGATATATCAGGATAGCAGTTATACTTGAAGAATTACCCAGTAAATTGATGTTATTTCACTGTGTCTGTCTTGGCAGCGTTGGCGTCACCTGTGTAGTCCTGACACAAATCTACCTTTCGCCTGTAAGATACAAAATAAAATACAAGGAAAGACCTCTATCACAGAGATGGAAGACTTGTTCAGAAGCAACACAAACTAAAACAATATAAAAGATTGGAAATCTTATTTGCAAAAGGCATACACATTATTTCCTATAGTGCTGGAGATGCTTACTCTTTACAGTCTATGTATGTTTGTAATTTTATCAGGTATTTTTCCCCTTCACAACACACAAGGGGGCACTGACACGAAAAAGGTTTTTAAATTAAATATAGTTAAAAAATTTGTATATCAGAAATATTTTGTTGCAATCATGTATGCATATTAAAACACTTGGTTTTAAAAAGAACTTTACCTACATGCATGACTCCATTATTTGTCATTTGGGATTTCTGTGAAAAATTCAGTCTATTGAGACCCATCCAAAATACTGGCCTAAAGAAATATCAATTTCAATCCAACAATTATTCCTAATTATTAATGTGTATTGTAAAAACTTTTAAAGGATAGTTCACTCAAAATCAAAACTGTAATTAATTACTCAACTTCATGTCATTTGATATCCGTAAGACTTCATGAGGACACAAATGAAGACTCTTATTGTGTATTTCTCTAAAATCTACTTAAAAGAGTTTATTCAAGTGTACTATTAGTATACTTCTTTTAAACTAATAAAATATATATAAACAAATACACTAATATTAGCATATTTGGCCTATACTTCAATGACTTACACTTAAATACATATTAAGTATACCTGGTGTGTAGTTGTTTTTTACTCTATTGATTGAGTGGCCTATTAAATATTTTGTGTGTGTCCATTAGTGTGTGCAATTGTAATTGTTAAGTGCAGTGCCCAAATTCTGAGCATGGGACAAAGTTCACAAACTTATTTACCAAGTAACAAAGTATTTATTCACAAGTATTACGAAAGTATACTGCTAGTATATTCATGAGTTCACTTACGGTACAAATAAAAAAAGGAAATTGCACTTATTAGAAGTGAATTTATTAGTGAAGTAAAGATGATGCCAATCGCATTATCAATTCAAGGACATCTGTACAAGACGCAAGATGTGAAGTGGAACAGTTTACAGCAGGTTTCATCAAATGGTCCTGGAGCGTTCAGTTCAAATTTGAATTGGTAGTCAAATTTGACTTGGTACTTGAAATGGTAGTTCATCCAAAAATGAAAAGTTACTTACCATTTACTTTCCCTCGATTGGTTCCAAACCTTTATGAGCTTCTTTTTTTTCTGTTGAAAAAAATTATTTAGAAAAATCAAAATAAATGCTATGGAAGTCAGTGGTTACAAGTTTCCAGCCTTTTTCAAAATATCTTCATTTGTGTTCAACAGAAAAAAAAGAAATTAAAACAGGTTTGGAACAAGTTAGGAGTGAGTAAATGATGACAGCTTTTTCAGTTTTTGGTGAACTATCCTAACACACCTGGATGGAAGTTTCAAGTATACCTAGTAAGACCGTGGATGTATCCAATTCCATTCACCCATTTACACTCATTATTTTGGTAAAATGTGAGATTGATTGAGTGCACTTCAGTACATCCATGGTTTTAGACCCCACTACAAATGGCTCCTCTTTCAAATAATGCACTATTAAAGGTTATATGGGGGATTTGGAATACAGTACTTAATTTGTTCATGTATGTTTAATTAGTTTGGTTGGAGATAACCTGTGAATGACAGCCCTCATAGAACGAGTGTGGTGACCCCTGCTCTACAGAATCACCCTGTAGCTTCTCAACATTTTCTTATGTGCCCAGAACAAGACTGACACTCTCCAGCTGGAGGTGCAAAAAAGCAATTGGAATTTGGATAGAATGTTAGACCTGGTGACCTGGTTCCCACAATTTGGATGGGATTGGATTCAACAGTGGATCTTTTTCTGTGGGAAGTGAACCAGTGTTGTACCAGTCACACCAAGTGATTTTCAAATGATACTGGCATTGACATAGAACTAGCATTCAAGAATGGTGGAGGGAAGAATGGTTAAGGGAACAATGTTGAGAGAGAAACGAATGAAAATAATGAAGAATTTAGATGTCTGTATTTTATTATAGCTTGTTTTTATTGTCCATATGAAGAGGTCAAAGTGAGGTTGTTAAAGAACAACACTAGAAACTGGTTTGATGAATAATAAAAGTAAAAAATAACTGAAATAATATTAACATTAAAAGTGGCAAAGGGCGAAAAATCTATATCAAAAATATGCTACCAAAAACATTTATTAAATACTTTAGAAACCAAATACCATGAAACACAGTGCTGTAACCAGGAGATATATACCAAAAACACGTTCAACAACTGACAAACAACAAGCAAAACAAAGATGTTCAAATACACAAGGCCTAACAGGCTGACAAGGGGAAGGACACAGTATGAATGTATTCCAGATGCTGAACCTTTTACATATTAGAATGTTCCTGAAATGAATTACTTATTATAACATATTCAACCTGAGGCTGACCATAATAATGAAGAATAAACTTTGTCAGTTTTAGACTCACCCACTGACTTTTGTTATTTAAATTAGGCCTTAGTCATCCTTGACATTTGTAGTGTTACATCTGACATTAGGATCAGTGTGAGCTGGAAGAGATTAAGAGAAAAAAATAAACACAATAAAAGGACAAATAGAGGAGAGAGGATACTGGGGAAGATTCTTCTGACTGTGGCATGAAGTGTGGTTGGACTGGGTAACGTGTGGAGGTTTCCTTACCTCTGCTACAGGAATGGAGGAGGTATGATAGCCCAAATATAGATTTCAGTAAAAACATTTTTAATGTTCTTATTTATATTTTTTTTAAAAATGTAGTGAGTGTTTTTAATCTCAACAAAGTGTCTGATTGTGACTTTAGAGCTTAATCATGTATTTAAAATTTAGACAGAAGCTTTCTAAGCAAGTGAAGTCAAGTTGTGCAACAAATTACAAAGTACAAGGAACATGAATAAATAATAGCATTTAAAATATATAGAGAATATTGTTTTTCCTTTTATTAAGGAGCGTTCCTGATACCCTACCTGGTGTTTGTGGTGACCTGTGGGGTGCCTCTGTTCCTGCTAGAGACGGCTATGGGACAGATCACACATGAAGGTGGCATTACAGGTTGGTATTGCCTCTGTCCACTGGCTTTTTCTTTAAAAATCAATTACTTAATATATTGATGAGAAAAATATTATTTGTTAAGAAGTAAAATAAATTTGAAAAACGTTAGCAAAACATTATTTTCTTCATAATGCAAACTTTGATTCTGTTTCAATTTAAACTTTGTCATTGTCAAAATTATATATATATATATTATATATTATTTTGGGGGAAAAAACAATCAAGTACATTAAATACCATTTGTTGTATTTTCTGCAAGGAAATACAAGTCAAAGTAAATTTAGAAATCACTACTTTCTTTTTTTGTTTGAGTTTTCCATACAGTCCCAACTTTTCTGATTTGGGGTTGTATATATAAATACAGGAACTGAGAGTACGTGAATTTGCTCACAGCTCATTGGTCCAGTTTAGTTTCACGATCTCTAGCCCAAGAAAAAACCTACACAGAAGTAGATTACCCATGTAGCATAAGTTCCCCAGCGGGAGGGGAACTACAATGCTATGTGGAAACTTCCACTATGGGAATTTCGTCAGAAAGCCAATCATCTGAAGAGTAATAAAACGGGCCAATGAAATGCCAATGAGTTGGCAGTGTCAGCGCACACAGCTGGCAGCAATCACAATCAGTCTGTGTATAAGATGCCAGCTCTGCCGTGAAACCATACCTTTTCACTTTCAGAAGCCTTACAAGCACTGAAAGAGTCATTGCTGGTTCCTCCAACTTTGATTGAGAGAGAGAGAGAGAAAGAGAAAGCTGCTGACTTACTGCAGGCTGTTTCTCCCGGTCCCAGAGCGAGTGACAACGCGAGCAGCGGCGGTCGAGCTGGGTTCATTCTCCCGTCCCTGGGCGTTTCTCTGGTCCGGTTCTGCAAGAGCGGTTTGTATCACACCACACACACTTAAAAAGGGCGAGCCACCCCTGTTGTCCCCCGCAATATAGCGGCTGGCACGCGGGCAGATCTGAGGGTTACAGTGGGTGTCAATTCGCCGCCCTCGGGCTCGCGAACCCCTCGCTCCTCAGCGCGCTCTATCCAAGCTTTGAGTGAGAGAAGCGCTCCATCCTCCCGGATGGTCGCCCTTTCACTCGATGACACCGGGGACCAGATGTCCATTGCTGCATCGGAGGGTGGGCTTTCACTATCCGACGAAGATCCGGACCCGCTCCCTCCCTCCGGGGTGGTTGGCGAGGCGCCGGATCTAGAAGCGGATATGTTGGCCGTGCTTTTCCGGGCTGCTTCGGCGGTTGGTCTGGAGATGGTTTATCCCCCAGCCCCACGGCCCACCCTTGACGGTGGAGCAGCTAGGGGGTACGAGGCGATTCCCCAGGTTAAGCGTGCCATTGCGGTCAATCTTTGCCCGCGTGGTGCCTCTTCCTGGCGTGGTCAGCCTCGTCTTCCATCCAAAGCGTGTAGGTTATTTGCGTCCCTCGGGGCCAGAGCCTACACTGCTGCGGGCCAGGCTGCTTCTGCTCTGCACGCTATGGCCACGTATCAGCGCTACCAAGCGCAGGCGTTGGCTCAGCTGCATGAGCTTCGCATCGCAACCGACTATGCTCTGCGTACCACCAAGTCGGCTGCGCGTGCCCTGGGAAAGACGATGGCCACATTAGTGGTCCAGAAGCGCCACCTCTGGTTAAACCTGGCCGAGATGCATGATGTTGACAAAGTCCGCTTTCTTAACACACCCATCTCCCAGGCTGGCCTGTTCGGCGACACCGTCGGTGAGTTCACCCAGGAATTCACAGCGGTGAAAGAGCAGTCGAGTGCGATGGGTGAGGTCATCTATCGGCGGGCTCGTAAAACCGCTCCCCCCGCCGAACCATCCACCTCGGCTGCTCCTCGCCGAGGGTGCCCGCCTGCGGCTTCAAGACCTGTTCCGCCGCCCCTTCCCGCTCCACCGGCTAAGCGGCCGCGTCGAGCACCCAGCAGGCATGCAGCGCCCCCGCCCCAGGGCGCCGTTAAGTCCGGTAAACAGACCGCGAAGCGACCCTGAGACGGGCCATCCGGAGAAGAGGGGACTTCCTCTTTCCTCGGTGGAGGGCCGAGCGAAACATCAAACGGTGTTTTTCAACACCAGGCTGCTGACCTCATGGCCAGCGGCCACCAAATTATTAAAGAAAGAGCTTTTTTCCCCTTCTCTGGATGTGACAGCCCGAACACTGCCAGTTTGGGACGCTATGCCTTCCAGCTCGCAGGATCGGTGCATCTCACCACGGGCTCGGAGTGTGTTAGAGGACGGGCTCCCTTCTCTCGCACTGCCGTCCCCCCCTCAGGACCCTGAGAGGAAAGTGAGTGTGAATACCTTACTTCCTGCTCTTCGTCGGGACCCCATGGCTCCCGGGGCGAGCCCTCCCATTCCTTGCTGCCCCACCGCTGGTGCGTCAGTGATCGTGCCGTTGGTGCCCCTTGCGCAAGCTCTGGCAGCCTGGTTAGCGCTGCCCAGCCCGTCGCAATGGCTCATGCGCACGATCAGACTCGGTTACGCGATTCAATTCACGAAACGCCCTCCCAGGGTCACGGGCATGTATTACACCAGGGTCAGCCCAGGTCAGCGATAGACCTGAAGGACGCGTATTTTCATGTCTCCATTCTTCCACGCCACCGTCAATTTCTGCGGTTTGCATTCGAGGGTCGAGCGTGGCAGTACAAGGTCCTCCCCTTCGGGCTCTCCCTGTCTCCGCGGGTTTTCACCAAAGGTGCCCTAGGGTGCCCTAGCGCCCCTTCGGCTCGCGGGCATTTGCATACTCGATTATCTCGACGACTGGCTGATTCTAGCTCACTCGCGGGATCAATTGATTATGCACAGGGACACGGTGCTCAGGCACCTCGACCAGTTGGGGTTTCAGGTCAACCGAGAAAAGAGCAAGTTCGCCCCTGTGCAGAGCATCTCTTTTCTCAGGGTGGAGCTGGACTCGATCACCATGACGGCGCGCCTCTCCTGAGAGCGCGCCGGGCTGAAGCTGACCTGTTTGAAGGAGTTTGACAGGAGAACCGTGGTCCCACTGAAATTATTTCAGAGGCTCCTGGGGCATATGGCTTCCGCAGCCGCGATCACGCCGCTCGGATTGCTCCATATGAGACCGATTCAGCATTGGCTTCACGATCGGGTCCCCAGAGGAGCATGGCACGCGGGCACATACCGGGTGACTGTCACTCCGCTGTGTTGCCGCACCCTCAGTCCATGGACGGACCCTGCGTTTCTACAGGCCGGTGTGCCTCTAGAACAAGTGTCCAGCCACGTCGTTGTGACGACAGATGCCTCTAGCACAGGCTGGGGGGCCATGTGTTGCGGGCATGCAGCTGCGGGTCTGTGGAAAGGATCCTGGATGCTTTGTCATATCAACTGCCTGGAGCTGTTGTCAGTGTATCTCGCTCTGCGCCGTTTTTTTCTGGTTTTAGAGCGGAAACACGTACTGGTCAGGACGGACAGTACGGCGACGGTAGCGTATATCAACCGTATGGGGGGTATCTGTTCCCGCCGCATGTCTCAGCTCGCTCGCCGTCTGCTCCTTTGGAGTCACACGCAGCTGAAATCGATGCGTGCCATTCATATCCCCGGCGAGCTCAACAGTGCAGCCGATGCGCTCTCACGGCAGCTTCCGCTGAAGGGAGAATGGAGGCTCCACCCCGAGTCTGTCCAGCTGATATGGGCGCGCTTCGGAGAAGCCCAGGTCGACCTGTTTGCTTCCTCCGAGACCACCCACTGCCAGTGGTTTTATTCCCTGACCGAGGCTTCTCTCGGCACAGATGCACTGGCTCACAGCTGGCCTCGGGGCATGCGCAAATATGCGTTTCCCCCAGTGAGCCTACTAGCGCAGTTACTGTGCAAGCTCAGGGAGGACAAGGAGCGGGTTTTGCTTGTTGCGCCTCTTTGGCCCAACCGAACCTGGATTTCAGAACTCTCTCTCCTCGCGACAGCCCCTCACTGGCGAATCCCCTTGAGAGAAGACCTTCTCTCTTAAGGACGGGGCACCATCTGGCACCCGCGCCCAGATCTCTGGAACCTCCACGTGTGGTCCATAGACGGAGCGTGGAAGACTTAGGTGACCTACCGGCTGCGGTGGTTAACACCATCACTCAGGCTAGAGCACCCTCTATGAGGCATGTCTATGCCCTGAAGTGGAGTCTATTCACTGAGTGGTGCGCTTCTTTCCGAGAAGACCCCCAAACTTGTCAGGTCAGCGTCAGGCTGTCGCCCTCCACACTGAAGGTTTATGTCGCCGCCATCTCCGCTCATCATGACGTGGTGGATGGCGGCGCCGTGGGAAGGCATAACCTCGTCACCCAGTTCCTTAGATGCGCGAGGCGATTAAATCCACCCCGCCCCCCTCTCATGCCCTCTTGGGACCTCTCCATAGTGCTTACGAGCCTACGCGGAGCTCCGTTCGAACCACTCGATTCAGCATCCTTGAGATTTCTGTCCTTGAAGACAGCTCTGCTGGTCGCGTTGGCATCGATTAAGAGGGTCGGGGACCTGGAGGCATTTTCGGTCAGTGATTCGTGCCTGGAATTCGGACCGGACTTCTCTCACGTTATCCTGAGACCCCGGCCTGGATATGTGCCCAAGGTTCCTACCACACCGTTTAAAAACCAGGTGGTAAACCTGCAAGCGCTGCCTTCAGAGGAGGCAGACCCAGCCCTTCCAATGCTCTGTCCTGTTCGCGCTCTGCATATTTATGTGGACCGCACTCAGAGCTTTAGATCCTCTGAGCAGCTCTTTGTCTGTTACGGTGGTCGGCAGAAGGGAAGTGCCGTATCCAAGCAGAGGTTGGCCCACTGGATAGTGGATGCCATCTCCTTCGCTTATTCAAGCCAGGGCGAGCCGTGTCCCCCAGGAGTGAGAGCGCACTCCACTAGGAGCATCGCTTCTTCTTGGGCGTTAGCGCGCGGCGCCTCTCTGACAGATATCTGTAGAGCTGCGGGCTGGGCGACACCTAATACATTTGCGAGATTTTATAATCTCCGAGTGGAGCCCATTTCCTCACGTGTACTGGCTAACCCCGGTGAATGAGGAAATTCGGTGGGTGTTGTAACACGCTTGCGGCGCCTTTCTCTCTAACACAGAGATACGTGTGCATTTTTACTCTGATCAGTTCAGTTCCCCATTTGGCGAACCCTACAGAGTTCCTCCGAGGCCCCCAGCATCTGACTCAGCGGAGGAGTCAGGTGCCTGGCCCACTACATTGTTGGCATGCCCGCTTGATCAGCCCGCGTTCTGGGTATAGGTGGCCGCTATGTGCGATCCCCACTGGCGATCCCATACGCTTCACTCAGCCACGGTATAGTTCCCTCCTCTGGGCGGGCCCGTGTCTTCCCTCCCCGCTAACCATCTTCGTATGTGTACTCCCCCTTTATAGGGTTAGTCCATATGTCTTATTGCCACCAGGTCTCCCCATTGGGCAGCAGGTGCCCTCCGCAGCGTCCTCCCTATCGGGACTGCACGCTTTCCCAACATACTGTCGTATCTTAAATTCCTAGAACTTAACTAGGTGCATTTTTGCGACTCCCCGAAAAATATAACTAAACCTTATCAGGTAAGTAGGTGAGTAAGGGCCAGTTGACACGTTGGAGGATTGCGTCTATGGTGATGATGGTGCGCGCACGCTTATGCTTGGCAAACCTCTCACCAATACATTTCCCCATAGTGGAAGTTTCCACATAGCATTGTAGTTCCCCTCCCGCTGGGGAATGAAACGGTTACTACAGTAAACCTCGTTCCCCGAGGGGGGCAACGGAAATGCTATGTTCCTTCGCCACAGCGATTGCGCCTTAGCTGACAGCTGTAGTTCGGCTTCTTCGGCTAGCAAAGGTATGGTTTCACGGCAAAGCTGGCATCTTATACACAGACTGATTGTGATTGCTGCCAGCTGTGCGCGCTGACACTGCCAACTCACTGGCATTTCATTGGCCCATTTTATTACTCTTCAGATGATTGGCTTTCTGACTAAATCCCCATAGTGGAAGTTTCCACATAGCATTTCCGTTCCCCCCCTTGGGGAACGAGGGTTACTTTAGTAACCGTTTCGTTATCTTGGCAACAAAACCTAATCCAAACCAACCCTACTTTACTTCTTTATCCTGAAATCTCTGAGATTGCTCAAACTAACTGCAAATTTACCTTCATAAACACAAATCGGCTTTTGGCTATTGTGCCACTGGCAGCTGGAACAAGTTATATTTTAATCATTTTTATCTAAAGCACATTAGAAAGGAAGAGCGGGGGTGGTGGGGAGGGTTTGATGAATTTGCATTAAAGTACAGCTATGCTATATTCAAAACAAACTCACTGTGATATTAAAGTACAACAGTCTAGAAAGCGATCTGGTCAAAACGAACACAGCATGAGCAGAGTTAAAGGACACATAGAGAGAGGGCACTGGGGCAGTAAAACAGAGTTTGTTTTAGCAGTGGCAGGGGTTGTGATTGGACTGGGTAATGTATGGCGGTTTCCTTACCTCTGCTACAAGAATGGAGGAGGTATAAGGCACCCTAAATAGGCATAAGTTGATAGCTAGTTTGTGATTTAATTATTTAGGTAATTACAGTGAGTATTCTACCATAGCATTCTGTCAATTTTAATGTACTGGTGTGTTCTCAGGGGCATTTCTAATACCCTACCTGGTGTTTGTGGTGACCTGTGGGGTGCCTCTGTTCCTGCTAGAGACGGCTATGGGACAGTACACACAGGAAGGAGGTATTACATGCTGGCATCGCCTATGTCCACTGGCTGAGGGTGAGTTAAATGATTTTTAAAATTTGACAACACACTAACAGAGTCAAAAATTGTATTTACTGATTGTAATTGTAATATGTGCATTACTGGTTGTAGAAATTATGAATAATAATAATTATTATTAATATTATTATTGTTATTATAACTACTATAAGTAGTAATAGTAATTGTTCTTAACAGAAATAATGCATATATTTAAAAAAAAACATTAAATACTATACATTGCTTTTTATCAGAATGCTTGACTTTATTTATTTTTTCATTCTATATCATCCATTTAAGTCTGCTACTTTTCCCAGTGACTTTATATATGTGTGCCTATATTGCCTAGCAAATTCATGATAAGAAAAACATAACTTTCTGTTGGCAAAAAAACATAACTTTACTTCATATATGTCTTTTAAAGCAGCATACTCAGTGCCAACTTTTACAATGCAAATTTTACATTGAAAATGCAACATATTTGCCACTGGCAACTATAGTTGTCGCATATTCAAATATGATTTTATAGAAAAAAATTAAAAACCTGGGGAAAAAATTTATGCAAAGCATGTTCATATAGGACACTATTAACAAGGCTACATGCATTAAACCATTTAGACAAATTTGTGCCCAAATGGGTTAAACTGATGCAGTTACAGTGTAACTATCCATTTAACTGTTACATGTACTTACTATATGGTTAGGGTTATGTGAGAGGTTCCATGATCAGAGCATTTGGTGGCACAGGGAGGAGTGTGGCGGTGGACAGGGTGAACAGAGGCCGTGAGGCGGAAATTGGTGTGGGAGAAAGAGGACGATGCTAGAGGGGGGATTTGGGCGGAAAGGGGCTGATTATTGGGGTTGGAGCTAGAAGCAGTGAGCTAGTGGGAGGGGGGGATGTGAGGGGTTCCATGACCAGAGCATTTGGTGGCACAGGGAGGGGTGTGGCAGTGGACCGGGTGAACATGGGGCGTGAGGCGGAATTTGTTGTGGGAAGCAGGGGGGAGAGGGGGAGGATTTGGGCGGAAAGCGGTGGGCTGATGGGAGGGAAGAAAATGTACTGAAGTGTGGGTTTAAGGATATAGGAAGCTGAAGAGGTTGGTGGGTAGTGGTTGTAGCTGGGAGAAGAGGGCTGCAGGTTGAGCTTGGGAGGGGGGCTGGTGACCAGGGAAAAGGGGTGGGGAAAGGTAGAGTAGTAAATTGGGGAGGTTAGCTATTGTCCAAGGTAATGTCCGTTTGTTAAATAGTGGATGTTGTGGCAAGGGTGTTCCTCGATTCTTGCTGGTGGAGTCTGGAGGAGGTTCAGCTGGGAGCATGGCTTTTCTTAGCTGTTTTCTTCTTTAACAGTCCGGATTGTTCTAGTTCTGGGAGAGAGATGGGTGGCCTGAGGATATGGGGTGTGGCGTGAGCTGGTGGTCCTGGAACTCTTGAAGGTGGAGTAGGTGAAGTGATGGTGGAGTTTTAACCCATTAGCGATCCAGTAAATTTGTTTAAAATGCTAATATATCTGCAACCGAGTCAACAGATGAAACATTACTCCATTCGTCAGAAACGTCCTCCTCTGATTCATCACTGTCACCCGAGTACGTTTTTCTTCAAGCAAGAAGTTTGTTTTGCTTGTTTTCTTTGCCATTTTTACCTTCAACCAACTTGAAAATGTAAACTCTTTCGTGACGCTCTTTATGCACGGACGCATGAGTCACTATTAGTCACTATTACGATTAGACTTCTATGCTTGATATGTTGATTTTTTTCACTAAACCTGCATATAAATCTTTTCAGATGTTTATTGGCTATCAGATTTTTTTTTTCATAGTAATTTGCAACGGGGTCAATCCATTGACCATCAAAGGGAGGGCTGGACCATCTCTCATCCTGGGTGCTTCTTGGATGTTGATGGCTTATGACACCTCTTAGATGCAACTATTGGTTCAAATGAGGTGTCAATCTGAAATGCAAAGGTCGTCTTCCCTTTTGATGACAAAATATCTGTAATGTTTACATCTAAAAAGATGCTACGCTACCAGACACATTATAGATTTGATTGCTCCGGCGACTAGTTTGAAATGATAGTAGTGGATCCCGTGGATGTTTATCAACATGTAAATGTGTTGTGGACTAAATATTTACTGAATTGGATTGCCTGGACCCTTAACAGTGTAATTACAAAATGTTGTTGGGATGTTGTTGGGATCTGTGGACAGACGGGAGGCTTATAATGTGAGTTTCTTCAGTTTTGTTATTGTTTCTTTGGTTGTTGGCAGTTTTACTAAGACACTAATTGTGTTCGCTGTGTTTATGTGTCTTAAAATGGTTGGAATCATTCTAGTCACAAGAATCTCAGCTTTAAAAGGGTATATGCCAAAGGGTGGGTAGCTGCTTGAAGTGGATGGAGAAGGAGATCTTTGACGGCATTGTGTTTGAATGGTGGAAGAGCGGGTGGACCTCGGGGTCGATTTGTAGAACTGGCGGGGTGGGTGGCGCTGAGCCATGGCTGGAGTCTGGGGGAGAGCAGGGCTCTCGCTGAAGTTGTTGTTGTTTTGTTGGGGCTTTTCCATATCAATAGGTTTGATGGCACAATGCTGTAAGAAGCTTCTTGAAGCTGGAGTGTTTTTGTAGCGGGTCTTTAAAAATGAAAATAAGGGAGGTAAGAAAAATGGGCTATTTATGTAGGCTTGGATTCATCTGATTGGTTTATTGATGATTGTTATTGTGAGACCAGCCATGTTCAATCATAGCATTTGATCCTCTCAAAATTAGTTTATAAAACTTCACACTTCACAGTGTTACCATTATTGTTACAGTGTAACTATTAAAGTACTGAGTAAGAATAATTGACTACATGTACGTAATATATGTTTAGGTTTAGAAAGAAGATCATGTTTAGAGTTAGTTGCATGAAATTATGCATAAATGAAGAACCCCTATTATGCACTATAAAAAGTAATATTTTGGATTTAGGGGTCTCCAACAACAGGCTGATATGCATGCAAGGTCAAAAAACACTTTCATTGTCTAATAATATGCATTTATTTTATGTAATTATCCCAATGACTCAAAAAAATGTGTTCATTCATAGATTCATTTTTTCTAAACCCCTCCTTATTATCTGCGGTGGTTGATCTGATGACCTGGTCTGTTGTGATTGATCAAATGCTTTCAGCATGATACGGAAAGAAACACCCATCATGGCTTATCAAGACAGTGTTGAAGCAACAAGCATGTTGCTTGTATACGTGTGTGCCCAATGCAGGAATGCATTAAAGCAATGCAGTTAAACGCCTGATGCTTTATTCTTAACAATAACCCCAAGTAATAACACAAAAGTTGAACTATTTTGAACATTGCGTTTAAATTGGTAAAGGAAGTGACAAGCTTCACGCTTTCCATGCAGTTTTAGGCACAATATGTATATCCCCATAAAGAGTTAAAGGTGCTTTATGTAAGTTTTTGACTCTTCTGGAGCATAAAAATACCATAATATGTTTGCAGATATTTAAGAAACATGCTAAGTGAGCATACTTGTTTATCTAAAAATACAATGCTAAAGTCAGTTATTCTGCTTTGAAAATGTGTGTTCCGTGCTGGAATGTCTTTGTTTTGGTTACTTTAACCCACCCAATGGCAGTTTAGCCAAATATATTTCAGCACCCTGGGTTGCCTTGTCAGGAAGGCTCTCAAAGTATGCATACACGACCAAAAATGCGACCTCTGGTGGACAGTAAAACCCTCCGAAATGAGACGCAGATTTAGAGTTCCACATGAGGTGGTTATTAATTAGCAAACAATAAAAATATTACAAACGTCAACATTAGGTGAGCAGGATACATTGTAACCCCGTGTCCTAACCACACACTATGTGACAAGATTTGCAGTGATAAGCAATTTGGCTGTTTGCTCCAGACGCTACATGACAGAAATGTAAATACAGCCATTCAGAAGTACAGAATATATATGCACTCATTGCACTTCAACGAAACAATAATGTTTACTATCTACTTAATACATATTAAACCTGTTTAACATTATTAAATGTACATGCTGAATCACTGATATTGGCTTGAGTCACAGTTCTAAAGTTCTCAACAATTTTAAACATCTGAGGTAAACTATCTGCTGCTGCTTTCAGTAGTATGGCAATAAATGTCACTTAAAATGGCTTTCAAACTCACATTATTAGCATTTAACACTGAATAAAGCACACAAGGTGTACCTGAGGTGGTCATTGTCATAGTTTTGCAGTTGTTCAGCTGCAAAAAATAGAAGCCATTTCTAAAATAGCAATTTCAGGTATTGGTTAGGACAAAAACTCATTTTAATATGGAAAATATTTCTTCTACTGCATGCCATTGCTTTTAGTTGAAACACTGTTTAAATCAGCCCTAATTCAGCCATTAGGCTCGATAGTCAGGCACGCTCCTATTGATGTCCTCAACCAGGAGTGCAATTCCTAGTTCTACCATTGGGTGTCAAACTTACATACTGCACCTTTAAGCAGAGAGATACAGTACAAGTTGCATGAAGCAATTACAACACACATTAAATACATTTTGGCAAGCTACAGAAAACAAGGAGGCAATCATTTTAATCACACTTACAGGTTGTGATCTGGAGAAAGAAACTGGTCCTTATTAACTGTGTACTGACAAACTCCCTGTCAAGGTCTGACAAAGTCCCATACATTAATAGTCTTTGGTGTTGATCCTTCGTTTAATTCTTCCTTCCTTTACCACTAAAACAACTTCCTGCTAACAAAAACATAACAACTTTCAGTTGGCAAAAAATATAACATTACTTCATATATGTCTTTCAAAACAGCCAATTCAGTGCCGCGAAAAAGCCTTCTCCCCTGCTTGTGAAAGTGAAAATGAAAATGAGACGCAGACATTTGCGGGTGGTCTAGTAGCCTAACTATACATTTATAGGCTGTATTAGCAAAAATGTTGTATTTTAGGGTGATCACTTAATTAAATTTGATGACAGACATTCATTCATTCATTCATTTTCATTTCGGCTTAGTCCCTTTATTAATCTGGGGTCGCCACAGCGGAATGAACCGCCAACTTATCCAGCATATGTTTTACGCAGCGGATGCCCTTCCAGCTGCAACCCATCTCTGGGAAACATCCATACACACCCATTCACACTCATACACTACGGACAATTTAGCTTACCCAATTCACCTATACCGCATGTCTTTGGACTTGTGGGGGAAACCGGAGCACCCGGAGGAAACCCACGCCAACACAGGGAGAACATGCAAACTCCACACAGAAACGCCAACTGGCGAGGCTCGAACCAGCGACCAGCGACCTTCTTGCTGTGAGGCGAACGTGCTACCCACTGCGCCACTGTGAGGCCTCTGATGACAGACATTCAAAGCTAAAATTTTATATCTTAATAGAAACTTTTAATGTAAATTTGATGTGACAATATGATGTCTTATATGTGTAACGCCCGAAGGGCGGAGGATAACAAGACGAGAGGGAGACGGAGAAACATTACAAAAACGGGTTTATTAACACTTACGGGTAACACACACTGGATACGGGAAGACAGGACGAGACCCACACGATTCAAAATACCGGACAACAATGGACACAGACGAAAGGGTATATATAGAGGGCAGAGTGATTACATAGATGACACAGAAGGGATGAACGCAGGTGGAACAGATTAACAATGACAGTGGCGGGAGAAGGACAAAGAAAGCACATGACATAAACAAAGGATGACGTGGACGAACACTGACAGTACCCCCCCCTTTTTGAAGGCGTGTCCTCGCGCCTTCAACGGGAAATAACAAACAGAAGAAGGAGGGTAGAAGGGGAGGGTACAAGGGAGGAGTCTGAGGAAGGAGACAGAAGGGAACTGGAGCAGGAGGACCCAGGACACAGCCAGAAGGACGGCCCCGGGCGGAGTCGAGGAAGGGAGGATCCGTGGAGGAGGAGTGGCTGCTGACTCCAGGGGGCCGACCGAGGGAGACGCCGCTGATGGCGGTGGAGCCCAAGGAAGAGACGGAGAGCCGAAGGGCGAAGGTGACGCCGAGGCTTCTGAGGGCCGGGCGAAGCAGGCGGCTCACCCGAGCAAGGCGACGGCGGGGTTCTGGAAGCCCGCGGCGTAGCCAGAGCGACAGAGGACCAAGGCGTAGCTGGAGGGATGGAGGAGCTCAACGCAGCCGGTGGGACGGTGCGATGAGGTGCAGCCGGATGAGTGGAGTCCAGAGGCGTAGGAAGGGCGACGACTGACCAAGGTGGAGCCGGAGGGACGAGGGAGCCTGGCGGAGCTGGTGGGCGGACGGCCCACGACGAAGACGAGGGAGGAGTGAGCCAACGCGGAGCCCTGGGGTCGAAGGGCCGAGGTGGAGTCCGCAGCTCGGAGGCCGTAGGAGCTGACGCTGGGCGACACCCTCCAGAGGGTGACGCAGACAGGTAGCGCCCACAAGCGAGCTCCATTTCCGGAGCTGGAGCGAGAGCTGGGGGGCTGGCTGACTGCAGCAGTGCTGGAGCTGGATGACTGGCTGCAGTTCTGGGGGACCGTGGGAAGCTACTCATGACCCTGGAGCTGAGGCTTTTTTCTAGGAGAAGAATTAAAAAACTGTGTAGGAACAGTTGATTGCTGCCTGGTAACAGCGGACGGATATTGCTGCCTAAACGCAGCGGATGATTAAAAGTCAAGCTCCAGAAGCCAGTGAGTAGCCTCCCAGTTTCCAGTCGCTGTCCATCTGCATAGGGGGGGTGGGCGGGACTCTCGCTGGTTCCGCGGGTAGCCGCCAGGACTCCCCCTCTTGGCGGTGTTGCCGGCACACACACCTGGTCAGACGGGTGTTTAAGCTCCTCCATCTCGACGCAATTCCGCTCTGTCGCTCTAGGGGGCGATGGCTCATTGGTCGGGGGTGGCTCTCCGTCTGCGGTGGGCTCTGGCAAGCGCTCCCTGCAGGTGGACGATGTTGATTGGCTGGTCACTGGGTCGGGAGTGGCACTGACGAGAACCTCCAGGAAGGCGGTGAGTGGCAAAGTTTTACTCGCCAGTGTCCACTCCATACTTGCGGCGGTGTTGCCCTGAGGACCATCTTCGGGCGATCGTGCTCTGTAACAGATGATGGGCGCGCAGAGCACGTCGCCCGGAAAGCTGTTCTCAGTCACTCGATCACGGTCCTCAGGGCTGCTCTCCCCCTGCTCCAGCAGGCGGTGATGACGAACGGGAAGGTGGGTGGGGACCAGGAAAACACGGAAGGGAGAAAATAAAACACTGAGGGGAAAAAAGACTATAAAAAGAAAATCGGGGGAAAACACGCCGCTATTTTTGGGTCCGGTATTATGTAACGCCCAGAGGGCGGAGGATAACAAGACGAGACGGAGAAGGATGAACATTACAAAAACGGGTTTATTGACACTTACGGGGAAGAGGTACAGGATACGGGAAGACAGGACGAGACCCACACGAACCAAAATACCGGACCACAATGGACACAGACGAAAGGGTATATATAGAGGGCAGAGTGATTACACAGATGACACAGAAGGGATGAACGCAGGTGGAACAGATTAACAATGACAGTGGCGGGAGAAGGACAAAGAAAGCACATGACATAAACAAAGGATGACGTGGACGAACACTGACAATATGACAACGGTCAGAATGGCCACTATAGTAATTCTAGTACAGTAGTTATAGAATTCTGGTAGTTCCAGTGTTAACAAACAACCAGTGAATTCCACATTGTAGGGTAGGTTACTGTAGAAATTGTCAGTATAATAGCACAATGTTGGCTATAATGTAGTTAAGGTTTTAAAAATGAACTTTAACCATTTATTCCCCACAGCCTCAGCTCTAGGCATCTTACAGTGATCACACTCATCTTTACATCTTGATGCAATCTCATACCCTACACAACAGGTGTCAATTCCAGTTCCTGGAGGGCTGCAGCTCAGCACAGTTTAGTTCCAACCCTAATTAAACACACCTGATCAAACTAATTGAGTCCTTCAGGCTTGTTTGAAACTTACAGGTAAGGGTATTGAAGCAGGGTTGGAACTAAACTGTGCAGAGCTGCGGCCCTCCAGGAACTGGAATTGACACCTGTGCCCTACACTCTAGAGCCCTGCATTTGAGTCTGAGCCCGTCCAAGCCCGACTTTTTTGGGGGTCAATTTTCATGTCATAGCTTGCACACATACCGGGCTTCGGGCCTGCTTTAGAAAAAATACAAAAAAAAAATAAAAAGTTTAATGAGATCTAATGCGTGCGGTCATGTAACATGCATGTAACATGCTGTTACATGTTTGGTGAGATGTTTGCCAAGCAAGTAGTGTGAGCACACAAGCATCACCAAAGGCACAACCCTCCAACATCCCAGTCATGAATTACCAGAATAATGGAATTTTTATAATTAGGGGCTTGTAACTCGTCTTTTACCTAGCTAAGCTGAAGCTAGGGAAACCCAGGTCTGGTTAGACCAGAGTGGCACAACAAGCAAGACCTGCTCTTTGTCCTCCCCAACCTTGCACAGGGTCTGGGAGAGGAGGTTAACTGGTTGAAGCACATATTTGAGCATGCCTTGGGGCCAGCTGTGAGCCAACGCATCCATACAGGGGAACCTCGGACAGGGAAAGCAACTGAATGACATGGGCTTTTGCAGAATGCACCCATATCAGCTGGGTAGAGTCTCAACCATGCATATGACAGGCTCAAACACCCCTACCATTTACATATATTAATTTTCAACCATTAGAACTAAGATGTACATTACATAATATACGTATGTTGTAATATAAATAGGCAACTGGATATTTCAAGTTTTGAGGAAAAAAGGGCAGATGCAGCCATTTTATACAAAAACTAATTAATAATAATATAAAACTAAATACTACAGAATCTCAGCATCGGGTTGAGGTCAGGACTCTGACTGGGCCAATCCAGAGGTGTATTTTCTTTTGTTGAAGCCATTTGTTATTGATTTACTTCTATGCATTGGGTCATCATCCTGTTGCATCATTTATCCTCTGTTGAGCTGCACTTGGTGGACAGATGGTAAACTTTGAGCAGCCTCAAACCATGATGGCTCTTTCACCATATTTTGCAGTTGGAATGAGTTTTTAATGTTGGTGTGCTGTACATTTTTTTCTTCACGCAAAGCATTGTGGGTTCTTTCCAAACAGCTCAATTTTGGTTTCATCTGTCCACATAATATTTTGCCAGTAGTGCTGTGGAACATCCAGGTGCTTTTTTCAAAACTTCTAACATGCCGCAATGTTGTTGTTTTTTTAGATAGCAGTGGTTTCCTCCATTGTGTCTTCTGTAAGTCTTCTGTAAGACACTCTAGAATTCTTCTTCACCTTATTGGGCATTCTATGCTGTTCTCTTGCAGTCATCTTTACAGGGTGATCACGCCTAGGGAGAGTAGCAACAGTTTTGAACTTTCTTCATTTGTAGACAGTCTGACAAATGAACATTAAGGCTTTTAGAGATACTTTTGTAACCTTTTCCAGCTACATACAAGTATACAATTCTTGATCGTAGGTCTTCTGAGAGCTCTTTTGTGCAAGGCATGGTTCACATCAGGCAATGCTTCTTGAGAACAGCTGTTAAAACTGGTGTGTTTTTTATAGGGCAGGACAGCTTTGACCAGCACATCCAATCTCATTACATGGATTGGACTCCAGGTTGGCTGACTCCTGGCTCCAATAAGCTCTTTAAGAAGTCATTAGCCTAGGGGTTCAAATACTTTTTCCACTGTGAATGTTGTGTTCAATAAAAACATGAAAATATATACTATTTGTGTGGTATTAGTTTAAGCAGACTGTGTTTTTTTTTCTATTGTTGTGACTTAAAACACATTTTCTGTCTAATTTATGCAGAAATTCAAGTAATCCCAAACGGTTCACATACTTGTTCTTGCAACTGTAAATGGACCTATTAATAATAAATTAATATTAATAAATAAAATAAAATAACAAATTAATAATTATAAATGAACCTATGATATTTTAGATGAGATTGGTGATCAGTGTGTGTTTTCCTTTGTCAGGTATTGGCTATGCAGGACAGCTGATATTGCTGTACAGCTGCATGTATTATATCATCATTCTGGCCTGGGCACTTTTCTACCTCATCTTCTCTTTTAGCTCCCAACTGCCTTGGGCCAGTTGTGACAATAGCTGGAACACAGGTAATTGTATGAAACAAAACCCAACTGAAGTAACAACTGCTAAATATAATATATCAATATGTAGTTCCAGGAGTATGTATACATTTTCTTCTTCTTCTCTTTCCGTCTTAGATGCTTGTGTAAATCTAGCTGAAAAGAAATTGAGCACAAACACAACAATACTGCTTAATTCAACCTCTTCAGTTACTGAGTTCTGGGAGTAAGAAAATAAATGAAATGACAGTCTTGCAAGAACATTCTGCATTAGCAAATGTATCATGTATTTATATATTTAGAACACAGTAAATTATTGTCACTCTCTCTCTCTCTCTTTATCATCAAATTGTACAGACGCAGAGTTCTGTCTCTTTCTGGAGGTATTGAGGAAGTCGGTAAAATCAACTGGGAGATTCTTCTATGTCTCATTGCAATGTGGATCATATGTTATTTTTGTGTCTGGAAAGGAGTCAAATCTACAGGAAAAGTGTGCAAAAAATATTTGTCGAATAAGTTGTTTTTGTTGAATAAGAGTTTTTTTTGTCCTTGATTTGCAATCTTCTAATTGCAGATGCAGTATTCAGCTTTATTTATATGAAATTAGTATTTTAATGTTTTTATTTTTTATTTTAATGGTTTATTTTTGGACAAAAATGCAAACAAAAGCACTTTTCTAATAGTTTTCTTTTTTTTGTATACATAAATTTTAATAATCCTTTTTGTAGGTGGTGTATTTCACAGCTACATTTCCTTACGTGATGTTGCTTGTGTTGCTGATTCGTGGGTTGACTCTTCCTGGAGCTCTTCAAGGACTTGTGTTTTACTTGTACCCAGAACCAGCCCGTCTTGTTGACCCACAGGTTAGTTCTTTGTCTACCTTTTTCTGGCATGAGTCTCAACTCTTATATGCGAGGTCAGCTGAAAGTACAAAGCAATGTTATTGCAATATTTTATTGAGTCTATTTATTTACATTTACAAACAGTTGTTTTCTGTTAGCAGAACAGTTTTTGCTAAAAACAATCTAGCAATTCTCTTAATATTTTAAAGTTATTAAGCCTCTTCCCAGTTCTTCACCCTTGGGTTGTACCTTTAGGTTTGGATGGAAGCAGGAGCTCAAATCTTCTTCTCCTATGCTTTGGGTACAGCCTGTCTTACTGTATTAGGAAGCTACAATAAATATGACTACAACTGCTACAGGTTAGTTGACAATTTAAAAAAAAAAAATATCTTCCCTGTTACTCTCACAATAGAGCATATGGTGTTTGCAATGGTGTTTGGCCCTTAATGATTTCTTATTTTTTTGCATGTTTGTCACACTTTAATGTTTTAGATTAAAAAAATAATAATAATTAAATATTCATTAAAGATATAATGGTATAAGCCCTCGAGCCAGTTCTAAATGACTGAGACAATGTGGCACCTGATTTCGAAAAAGAGGTCCGGCTTTTACTGGAGCTTCCTCCCCCCAAGAAGGCATTCTTCTAGAGCTGCTGAACGGGACCCAGCCGCAAGCCAGTTCATCCGCTCAGCACAGAGCTGAGCAGAAAGAGAGTGTTCCATCCCGTCAACCTCCAAAGAGGAAATGAGGTGATGGAAAGCATCGGTCTCAGGGGATCAAATTCATTTTGTATAGTGGCGTCCATTCAACATTGGGCCTTTTGTATATTAGTCCTAGCAGTAATAAGACTTTAGTAGGCAGCCCCCATTCAGGAGTCGCGACAATGCCCCCTCCACAATGCCCGCAGAAGGTTCCTCTGCTAACCCTGCCACCGTTGGTGCATTGTCTGCCAGCATTCACCCCCGAGGGTAGTGGCGCTGATGGGCTAGCCCCCTCTATGGAGGGTCCAAAAGCAGTTAACGCAGCGGCCTCCTGTTATATGTCCATCTCAGGGCCCAGTGTTAGCTACAGGGTTAGCTACAGGGGCTCGAGCGACTGGTACTGCTGCAGAAATTTTTGGCAGGTTTTGCCAGACGTCTCGGAGTAGGTCCTGCTCTCTATAGAGAAGGGTTACAGTTGGGTCTTGTCCCTCTAGCTTCAACGGGTGGTTTATAACCTAGTGAAGCCAGAGCAGGTTTTGGTAATGGAACAGAAAGTAGACTCCCTTCTTAGAAAGGAAGCCATAGAGCAGGTCCTTCCTCCAGACATGGAGTCAGGATTCTACAGCCACTAATTCATTGTTCCAAAGAAGGATAGAGGCCCAAACTTGATATAAAAAAATTCAATCAATCAGTAAAGATGCTGAAGTTCAAGATGTTGTCTATCAGCATGATATCTCGGAGGTTGAGGTCAGTGTGCTGCAGCAGTGTTCCCACTTGTGTTCTGTCGATTGTGCTCGAGGGTCTGTTGGCAGCCCCTATTGAACCAATTGAGGATGTGTCAAATACGATTCTGACCCTTAAGACAGTCTGTTAATTGGCCATTTCATCCCTTAAAAGAGTAGGAGACCTACAAGCATTGTCTGTTGTTTCCTCTTGTCTAGAATTTTCACTTGCCATGGTGAGAGCCTTCTTGTACCCCATAGCAGGGTACATCCCTAAGGTCCTCACTAATGTGGTGATGCCTACAGTGCTGCAAGCCTTTAATCATCCACCTTTTACGATGCGGGATCAAGAGAGCTTGAATCTGCTTTGCTCATTTCGGGCTCTAGACGTGTACGTGTATCGTACATCGAACCTAGATCCAACACCGGGATCTAATAGATTGTTTTGAAAGAGAAATTGCATACCATGTACTCAAAAGTTGGCATGGTACAGATAATGCTCCCAGTGCAGTCTCTCTGAGATGCAGCACGAGTACCCTGAATGGGAACATCTCAGGTTGCACATGTAACCTTGGTTCCCTGAGGGGAATAAGATGTTGCGTCGATTTGCCATACTTTTTCGTCCCTGGTGCGCTTATAGCTCTGGGTCTGACGTCATCACGCCGACACACGGCGACATCCCACCAATTACATTGGATTGATGTCACCTGTCCTTCAGGAGTTTATAAGAGAGAAAGGAATCCCAGTGCAGTCTCTTTGAGACACAGTGTCTCGTTCCCCTCAGGGAACCATGGTTACATGCGTAACCTGGGACGTTTTCATATCCAATTGAATACTTGAAGAATTATTGTTTTTTCAAAAGAATTGTTAATTTATTTAAACAACCTTTTGAAAGCTTATATATCAAATGTGACAAACCATGAGTCAGCATTTACCAAACATTTAGAAAGGTCTAAATGTTAAGGCAAAATGGTTTGTATTAATGGAAAACTTTTCAGGGAGTCATCAATACACTACAATGGTTACTTGCTGAGGGACAGAGCATACCCTTGTCTGCCCTATATGATGACACCATACCCCGAACCTGGACCAAAGACACAAATCATTCTGGCCTAGAGGATGCTCCTGTATTTCTATTTCAAGTTTAGCTTTTTTAATTGCTAGTGTTTTTCACTCAATTTTAAGCAGTATAATGTCCATCTCCATGTGACTTTATTGGTCTTTGAAGATGGACAATTTACTGCTCCTTTACTGGTAACTAGAAAGGCAGAATTAAAGAAAATAAATAAAATATAAGTAATTGTGTAACCAAATATTACCGCCATATATACTAGTCAATATACATTATTATTGTAACCTTAAGATATTATTGACAGGAAAAGAAAATGCCTGAATGGTTATACAACATATTCAAAAGGATGTTAAAGTATGTTTAATATTCCATTACAATAAAAGGAGGGAGGGTACCATGCATAATTTAATAAACTCATACATGGACTCTCATTACTTTTTCCTTTTATATATTTCTTTATTTATATTTATTCGCTGATGCAGCTGTATTGCTTTTTCCATAATAATTGGCTTTAATTCCTCGTATGCCAGCATTAAAACCTCCAACTCCGCCTCTGTAAAGTATGCTTTTTTTCTCACTGTGACTTTCCATGGTAACTCTTGAATTCAGCAATCCATTGAAAATGCCTTTAAGTATGTGCCATGCACGCACATTAACTCTTGGTTACTTTTAGGAGGTTGAATAAACTAACTCTTCTCAGGTGTTTTGGAGTCAACACAGGTTGCAGGTTTTGGGTTAATCAACTGAGAGTTCAGGGTTTAGCAGATGGTAAGTTAACCCAGCTTCCTGGAATACCCCTCAGATTTATACAAACTACTTGCGTAATTTCTGTTGAATCCAATGTTTTATTAGTTGTTATACAAAATTCCACATATGTGCTGGCTAAACTTATTTTTATATTGGTAACACTTTACAATACGGATCCACTTTATTAAGGGGATAATTCATTATTAGCTAATGATTTGCTAAGGTATCATAATATGTTATGACTTGTTGAGGCACAGGACTGTTAACTAATTGGTTATATAAATAGTTAATTAGTCCTGTTGTGAACAAACAAGTATAGTCATAACATAATGATACCCGTAGGATAATGACCCAAAGGATACATTATGAGTGGTCAAGTACATTTTAGACTCATCATTTTTTCGTTAACAATAATGTGCTGTTTTTTAATTAGTTGAGCGGAGTGTACTTTCATAGTTTTCATTCACATAGCACAGAGGACCTGTTAAGTTTCTGTTTGTCAAAGCTATAAGCAACAAACATTTTCACCTTAATTGTCGTTAATAAAATTAGCACTGCTAATTAATTTAGGAATAGCATATAATGGTAGGACTTCTAAAATAGCTATATTGATCTCGTTACATCCACCTTCAATAGTTGACTGATGACGATAGTTCATCCAGTAGTGCTGGAGCAGAGTCAAAACTAACTCAAAGAAAGCTATATTTTAAAGCCACATGTGTCCTAAAAAATTAAGAGAAATCAAGGACAAAATTGCAGAATCTGTTGCGCTTGAGATGAGGCCAGTAAACATGAAAGAAGCATAAGTTTTTTAAAGAATTTATGCACACACTTGAGCCAGGATACACCATTCCCAGAGCACGCATTTTGGTAAAAAAAATACTACTGAGCCAGTTTAGAATAGTCTGCATGAAAAAAAAAACATTGTCTATACTTTCATAATTTAAATAGATTTATCTATCACCATGATATGTATGTGTGTGTGGTGTGTGTGTGTGTGTGTGTGTGTGTGCATGCGCGCGTAAATGTTTATCATATCAAGGTCCAGCTTATGGCTTTGCCTTCTGAACAGCAGTACCAGTGTTATAGCTGGTTTTGCGGTGTTCTCAGTCTTGGGCTTTATGGCCCAAAAGCAAGGTCTCCCCATTGAGGAGGTAGCTGAATCAGGTACTGTACCATTCTTTGAATGAAGTAGTAGGTCTTTAGAATGCAAATACATTTGAAAATATTTGATCTCTCACTCTGTCTCTATCTCTTTCTCAGGTGCAGGACTAGCATTCATTGCTTATCCACAGGCAGTAGCTATGATGCCTTTCCCTCAGTTGTGGGCTGTTTGTTTCTTTATCATGATTATTTTGCTGGGTCTAGACACACAGGTGAGCTAAAACCCAAGTCACGAGGTATAAAACCTTATACTGATTTGTTAAAGTTGTGAAGCTGATAAACAGAATTTATATAGACAAAAAAGTTTATATAGACATCAAAAGCACAAAGTTTTAATTCACTTGTGTTCTTCTGCATCCTTCAAAGTTTGTTGTTATGGAAGTTTTCATTACCTCAGTAATAGACCTGTACCCCATGGTGTTGCGCAAAGCTGGACGTCGAGAAATATTCCTTCTGCTTTTCTGCCTTTTTTGCTTCTTTGGCCAACTTGTCATGGTGACAGAGGTGTGTATGAGAAGGAATAATGAAACAACAATGATCAACAATGTACAGAATAGAATATATAAAAAGTATCATTATTATTATTTTTATTTAGATTTTAGCCTTTAGATTTTTAATCATTATTTAATTATTGTTGTATTGTGACCTGCAGGGGGGGATGTATGTATTCCAGTTGTTTGGCTACTATGCCTGCAGTGGAGCCTGTCTTCTGTTCCTCTGTGTCTTTGAGTCTGTAGCCATGGGTTGGGTCTTTGGTGAGTAGCACAGAAGCTGGAGAAAATGAAACTTATCAAAGAAAAAAAAAACTTCTTAACATCACTCATGAGACAGCAAATAGTATTTAGAAGAAAAATGTTTGCATTCTGCATTATAAATGGCAGGTTTTCCTGTGTGAATTTATCGCAAGCACAACTAAGACATTAACACCTGATAATGGGGTGCAATGTCTTTATCTAAAATCTAATAAATGTGAGCAGAAAGAGCCAGCCCACTGCACTGTGTGTTCTCATTGGACACACTAGATTACACTTTTCCTTGTCCAAAATGAAAGAAGGTGGACAAATTACCTGCTGCACTATGTGTTTCAAAACATAGTAGGTAACTAGGCATGTGACTGTGCATTGTAATCCTCAGCATGAAATATGTTGAGAGACCCAAGTCTGTAAACCTGGCCGAAAACAGTTGTACCTTGTCCTGGCAAACACTTTTGGGCAGAGCACTCAGGGAAGAGAATATACCCAGCCTCAGCCATATAGGCACCATTTAGAGATGGATGTATGAGGAAGAACAAAAGTGGACAATGATGTCTCTCAGGTTACATACAGATCTACTGCCAATTTGCTGTTTGCCATGGAGTCGCAGAGGAGCCTGAGCTGCATCCACACATTTAGTGAAAGTGCAGGGTAATAGCACTGGTTATGCTTTACCTCACCTTTGCCAAAGCAACCTCTGGAAATTACTGAGTTGAGGAAGCAATGATACATGGAAATACACATCCTTTAGGTCTAATGTAACAAACCAATCCTCAGATCTCATTTGATTTAAAATTCATCTCAATATCAGTCCTTTAAGTCTGAGTATTTTAGGGTGTACTCTCACTAGGCACGGTTGCCTTGAACCGTGCCAAAGCGCAGTTGTCCACCCTCCCCTCTCCCCCGATGGCCTGCACTCACACTGCATTTTTACCTACCGAACCTGAGCACGCTTACGTCATCGATGATGCGGTTGTTCAGTTTAACAGGAAAAGAAACTCTCTCGCTCAGCACAGTGGAGGTTTCTTTAGTTATATTGCTTTGTATTATTTTTAGTCGTTTGGGATGCAGTGATGTGCAGTCAAATATTTAGCTGAACAAATCAACAACTTTTGACGCTCATAAATTATCATAAAATCCTCATGCTGCAGGTATTAGAAGGTTTGCTGAAGGTGCAGCTGACGTACAGCGCGTGGTTTGCGTCTTTAATAAACTATGACAGTTCACGTTCATTGAAAAGTAAGAATGAAACAGTCCCTTAAATGCGACGTCACATCTTCAGTTTCGGGCTCAGGCTCGCTTTGCACTCACACTACAAGCTTACTGCGCCAAAACCCAACCGAACCGCACTCTGGCACGCCTCTTTCAACCAACTGGCCAACTGAACCGCGCCTTGGCCCGATTCAGAGCACTCACACTTGTCAAATGAACCAGGAAACGTGCCTGAGCACGGCCCTTAGACTAGTTTTTGCTGTGGAGACCAGGGCCCATATTTATCAAGCTTCTGAGAATTAGTCTTAAGAACAGTGCTGAGAATTGACTTAAGAGTAAAAAGGTTCTTGGCTCAAAGCTGCACATAAGTTACTTTTCATGCATCTTACTCCTACTTTAAGTAAAGTGTAGGAGTATATTTTAAGTGTCAGATTTATAGGCGATTCATGACACTTGGCTGTGCCACAAATGTGATTTTGGATGACAACATAGGCGGGGACCAATCACTGAGTAGATTTATATTTTATTTAAGAATATTTTCAAAATGATTATTGAATGGAATTCCTAGTTTACATTCAACGCACATTTGACAATATGGAATAACAGAATATATTATGTTTAAACATTAACTCGTTTCTCACCATGTCTTATTTTAATATTTTAAAACCGAGTGATTTTAGTGGTGGAGTGACCAACCACAAGTCTCTGACAATTGATGATTCCTGCTCTTTCTTAATGATAATGATATTAATGATGAACATTATAAAAATATTATTCCTCTGCTCAATTATATCCAAACCAATGATCTGCAACCCGACAGAGCAGGACAAGTTTAAGCGGAATGCAAGTGCACTGGCCTTTATGTGTGTGTGTGTGTGTGTGTGTGTGTGTGTGTGTGTGTGTGTGTGTGTGTGTGTGTGTGTGTACAGCTTCCAGCGCATCATTGGCTAAAGCTTTGTGTATTTGTGGATTGTGGCACCTGAGCAGAGGCAAGTGTTCTCAGAATCACAAGAGAACTGCCAAACAGTGAATCGCTTTTTCGCTGCAGAATTTTTTGTGGAAGTTTACCTGCACATACTGCTCACGTCACAGTTTAAACAAATTGTCATTCAGCTAACAAGGTCACTGAATTGTGTCCTACGAAGTTCTCTACTCCACAGCACCAACACAAATCCCTATTGTCAACTCCTAACCACGTGAGATACCTCTGTAGCTGTCTTAAATAACTGGGAGAGTAAGAGATTCTTTGCCTTAAGAAGTTTAATAACTTGCTTTTATACTTAAGCTTGTATGTAGGAGTAAATTGCATGAACTTAAGCACTTAGCACTTAAGACTAAAATGGCACTTTGAGAAGCTTGATAAATATGGTCCCAGTCTTACAGTATACTACTAATACTAACTTTGATGTAACAGTATACTAATAAACTATAATTTGAGTTAGTTGATATGAAGCTGCATTGCTGTCATTAACAGAACTTTGTAACTAACAACTACACTGTAAATGTAAAAAAAAAAAAAACATTAATAAGAGCCAGTAATGCTCAGTTCTTCTCAACACACCACAGGGGCTGAGGGAATGTTTAACATCATTGAGGACATGACAAAGTCACGACCCAACTATTGGTTCATGCTGTGCTGGAAATACCTGACTCCTATTGTGTCCCTGGTAAGTGTCTCAGCCCTTCATTGATTTGTTTGAGCTTCATAGTATGTCAAAAGGCCAAACAATCTCTTAATGATCATTATTTAGTATACAATATTTATTATAGTCAATATTTGAAGTGGATCAAAACCTTTCATCAGAGTCCTAAAACTATTGAACAACACACTTTCTTGTCTTAGGACAGTGTTTGAAAAACTTTTTTAATCCACTTGATACAGTTGACTACTAATTCTCACATGCCTTATTCTCACATATGTCTTATTCTTTGCCACTCTTATTTCTCATCTGCCTATTTTCAGGCATCTTTTGTCTGTTCTTTGGTGAAGTACAAGCCCTTGACCTTTAACCGCCGGTATGTGTACCCAGACTGGGCATATGCGCTAGGCTGGTTACTGGCTCTGTCCTCCATTCTGCTGGTGCCTGGATGGGCACTGGGCCGAATGTGTGCTGGGAAAGGAAGCATAAAACAGGTGAGATTACACATTTTTACCCTAAACCCTAACATTTTTCAAGAAAAACATATATTATATTGCTTTCTAATATATTATATTGATATATTAGAAAGCAAGGATGTTTAACTTTATATCCAATGATAAACTTATGACAAACCAGTAGTTATACTCAAAGGATTACCTAATAAATTGATGTTGTTTCACTGTGTCTGTCTTAACAGCGTTGGCATTGCCTGTGCAGTCCTGACGCAAATCTACCTTTGGCCTGTAAGAAACGAAGTAAAATTCAAGAAAATATTGCTATAGCAGAGATGGATGACTTTTTCAGGAGCAACAAAAACTAAAACAATATAAGAGATTGGACATATTAAACCACCTTTTGCCTCAACAGGGATACACATTATTTCCAATATTACTGGAGATGCTTGCTCTTTTTCTGTAAGTTTTTTATTTTATCAGGTATTCATCCCCTTCACAGCACACGGTGGCAGTTTTCGTTTTATAATTATTTGTGTTTTATATAGTTAAAATCTTAACAAGCTGCAAAAAGCAATTACATGGTCAAAGGGAAACATGTGGATATTTATGATGATAATCAGGGTCGGATTAAGACATTGGACCCTGGGGCTATAGTAAATCCAAGGGCCCCATTTATTTTGTTGTTGTTGTTGTTGTTGTTGTTAATAATTTACTAATTAATTTGATTTATATCTGACTATTATATATTTTTTACTATTTTATTATAATGGGCCTGAAAGTATACAAAATTAAGTAATGACATAATATAAATTTAAAGTTCAAACAGGCTGCAAAAATCAGCAAAACAAAAAACATTTGTAATACTTCCTAAATTAGTGCTTTATAATAAATACTTTAAAATAGGGGTTTACCCTTAAAAAGTTTCTTTAGATCTTTCGCTGACTATAAAATATATGCTGCTAATAACCAAAAATTGTATTCTTCTGAGTTACAGAAGGCTAGGATCCTTATTTTATTTAAATTTTTTTATTTTTGCATCAGATATACTGTCTGATGAAAGGCTGCGCTAATATTTCATTGCTCCATATTATTACTGTCATTTACATAAAAGGGGCAAAGTAAACATTCATAAAAAAGTTTTCTTTCTAACTGGTTCAGTTAGACTGACTGTAAACCATAACCAAGTGTATTTACTTGAGATAAATACTTCGCAACGATGGACATTTTGATAACTGTTTGTGTACGCTATTTGATTTGTTCACAGACTGTCTTAGTTATATTGCCTCGGTCCGCCTGTTCCAGCTTCTGTTAATACATGTACAAGTTAATCCAAAACAAATATAGTTTGAATTGGTTGGTTAGCCTACGTCTGACTGGACGGTTCTCATGGTAGTGCCAAAATAAAGGACTGTCCTTGGAAAATTGGGACATCTGATCACCCTTATGGGGGACTAATACAGGGCTATTCAATGTTCTTATTGGGCTACAGGCACTCCGAGTCCCAGTTTAGCATCAGCGTCACTGTTTTTGAACAGCAGCAACATGCAAAAACATAACGCAAAGAGCCATAACCAAGTGTATTTACTTTACTATTTACTTTTCCTGCATCATGACTTCAAATTAATTCTTTAGCCAATCAAGGGCCCCCTTTTTTTCACCCCACCTAGCCCTTATGTTAATCCAGCCCTGATGATAAGTTTTTTAAAAGAAACACTGTAACTAAGTAAAACCATAGCTAAATGCACTGTCACAAGCTACACTGGCTCAAAGGTGAGGATCTAAACTTTTCTCAAATTTTCTGTTATACCGTTTCTGCGGTATATACGTTTTTTTTGCATGTTGGCAAAGACTTTTTTTAGGGCAACAGTATCTCCAGCAGCAAAGGAACATCCACATTAGGGATGCTAACAATTACTGCATAATTACTGGATGATCGTTAATTGTCGAAAACTGGTTTAATCGATAGACCTTTTCGATGAAAGACCTTATCAAAGAAAGTCTATATAACCTATTTTTCATGTTGTGCTTTCTCTTTCTGGCTTGCTTCAGCTTCAATCCTTCAAATTAACATGGCCATGTAAACTGTTTACCATATTGACAAAATGTTATATGCTCTCCTAAGTTGTTTTGGATGTATTACATGTCACTGAATCTCAAATTATTTTACTGTTTGTCATATGGCTATAGAAATGCAAAATCTAAATTACTAAATATTATTAGTACATTCATACTGTTATTTAATTATATGAGTTTACATGCAGGACATCTGTTTCCTCATATTTTATCAAATTTATTAAATAAACCAGCTTATTTAGTGTGCAAACATGGGGTTGCAGTGTTCTTAAAAAGGCCCTGGCCAGGTTTTACAAACTAATAGTGTTTTAGGTGAAGTTAGGTAGGTTATTTAAGATGTGGCATACATGTATAAAAACATATAATTAATTTATGTAAAATAGTTTCCACATTTTTCTGTACCCACTGTATGTGGAATGGGGATTTGTTTTATTTTCTTTACCCTTATAAAGGTTCTGACAAACACAACTTTGAAAGATAATTTGTTTTGATCAGCTGCCTGCTGGCTACAACCTTAGTTAGTGTTTGTATGTTGTATTTGTATGTTAGGTGCAGACGTCACTCTTTCATGCTCTTGTTCATTTATTTCACATACTGTATGAGTACTATGATTGCATAATATCTGAATAAAAAAAGGTTGTAGCAAGCACATGGCGGTTTATTCCGCTGGTGCAACCCCTGATAAATAAGGGACTAAGCCAAAGGAAAATGAATGAATAAAAACAAACACCACCTGCTCACCATAAATTTAAGTACAAAAAGCCCACTTTGTTTTCCAAAGATATTTATTACAATGCTCCGTATCCTAAACCTGTAAATTAAGAACCTCTAATGTAATTGGTTTCCCTACCTTAATGTTAATTCTTTGATGGTAACTTTTATGGTATTCTTTGATGGTAAGTTTAATGGATGGTAATGGTGGAATATCTTTGGATTGTGGGGGAAACCATAGCACCTGGAGAAAACTCACGTGAACACGGGGAGCACATGTAAAAAAGATAGTTTTTTTTATTGAATATATATAAATAAAAACTAAAATAAGTTAAATAAAGTTAAAGTTAAATAAAGACTAAAAATAACAAAAGAATAAAGACACATAGGTAGAAGGTTTCATAGCATGCTAAATGGTTTACAGAAATGGTTTTACCCAGTTCTTAGGCAGCCAATGAGATTGACCCATTTAAACAGGAAACTGTGGTCTGAATCACCAATTTTACATGTATTCTATGTGTTAATTACATGTCAAGTATGTGTTAAATACACATGAAGTACACATATTTCACGTTAAATTCAGTTGAGCATGTTGAATTGGTACCTGGTGTTGAATTGGAGTCCCCTGGATTATCAAAATGACTAAGAACCTCTCTGGAGCATATAGATCAGAAAGCTACATCTGAGGAAAGAGACTGTAGCATCTCAGACTGGTTTCTTGAACATGACAATGAGTTCTCTGTACTCAAATGGCCTATACAGTCACCAGATCCCAATCCTAAAGAGCACCTTTGGGATGTGGTGGAACGGGAGATTCGCATCATGGATGTGCAGCCAACAAATCTGCAGCAACTGCGTGATGCTATCATGTCTATATGGAACAAAATCACTGAGGAATATTTACAGTACCTTGTTGAATCTATGCCATGAACAGTTAAGGCAGTTCGGAAGGCAAAAGGTGGTCCAGGTGTACCTAATAAAGTAGCCAGTGAGTGTGTGTGTGTGTGTTGAATTCCATACTCTACTTACCTAATGAAAGCTTACACATTGATCTCAGCACCACCAGCATTTTTTCAACACCACTATCAACAAATAACTTTGCATGTTATAGGCCTACCATCAGGGTTCAGCTTAAAACAGGCTAGCATCTTTACTGCTGTTTGCAGGGGATGGGGTAAACCAACTGTTGCATGTCAGTGGATGTATAGGGTTTTTTCTATAGAAAAATGTAGTGTGTAATTTGGCCTTCAATCAATTAAAACTGCTGCTGTGGTTTTCTTCGTTCTTATTGTTCAAATAAACACTTGTGTGTTGAAGTCCAGCTTCTTCCATAATTGTTCCGTGTAGTTACAGGGTAAATACAGCATTTGTTCTCTCCTTGTTCCCTGTAGTTACAGGGTAACTCTTGAAGGTGGTGAAATAAATATATATTTCTTTACTTTAAAACCTTTATTTTACAAAATAGGGATTTCAAAGAAAATGACACATTATTTCCTTCCCTCTATTTTCTGGCATCTCTTGCTTGGCTTCTTCTTTTTGTCTGCTCTTATTTTTCTTAACCTCCAGTCCTTCACTGAGGACACTGAGGGTGAGTAGCTGATGGAATCCCATGGGTCTTGCTGTTCTGCATTTTATATTGTAGAAGTACATCTATTATCCCAATGACAAAACTAACAGCATGGTCGAAGGTTATATGCATGTAAGCCTTTTCTAGTGCTTCTGAAAAGAATTTTGTTATTTATTTATTATATTTATTAGAATTTATCCATATTTGTTTTTCAGCTCCGAATTTAATCTTACTCCAATTTTAGTGACAGTCAAATTTAGACTGTATTTCTAATTATAAGAAGGGATCACATTAATCATATATGACTCAATTTAGAGTTTTTGATTTATATCTGATCCCATACTTTTCAGTTCATTAGGGACCCTACATTCTCACAGACAGAATCTCGACATTCTGAAGTAGTCAGAGGATGCAGGGTTAACTAATACCCAATTAGTCTGGTTGCCTCCTGCTCACTCGTACTAAAAGTGTAGTTAATTAAGTAATTTCCATACAACTTGCTAAATCAGCGATAACCAGAAATCGAAGAGTCTCCGCACTGATGTGCCTACTGCTCTATACAGTGTCATGCATTTGTTTGGATATCATGTACATAGATCAAGGTAGCACCAGCCTCCACATAATATACTGGATATATAAGATTTTAGGAGAATTCAGAATGAATCAAATTTTGACACTTTATTTTCCAGATGAAAGTGTATCATGCCAATTACAGAATCAAAGAATAAAAAGCCAATACAGAAATTTACAACATCCATTGCTCAAAGATAAATCAAAGAGTTAGATGAAGAGAATAGAGTAAATACATTGTAGCATATAAGTCTCTAACGTAAAAGCTCAGAGACTCACATGCTGCAATAAGGCATCTTGCTTACAAGATTCCAATGACCCATCTCACACCTTTCCTTTAAATACTCAACTCAGAACAAACAGCCATAAATTCAAGACAACAAAAGCGTCACCAAGATCCTTGCCTGGTAGTGATTTTGAGGTGTGAACCATTTGCTAAGGTGGAGCATCTGGCAAAGATTTTATCAAAGCCAAAAACCAAATCAACATAAGTATCTTGTTAAATAAGTGTATTTGTGTATAAAAAGTGTATAGCAAGTAGTGGTGTTTGTTTCACAATTACTATCATAAAGTGTTCATAAGATGGATTGCCTGAGGGAAGAAACTGTTTCTGTGTCGGGCTGTTCTGGTGCAGAGTGCTCTGTAGTGTCGACCAGAAGGTAAAAGTTCAAAGAGGCAGTGTGCTGGGTGTGAGGGGTCCAGAGTGATTTTATCAGCCCTTCTGCTCGCTCTGGATAAGTAAATTTCTTAGAGAGTAGGGAGGGTTGTACCAGTCATTCACTCAGCAGTCCGAACTATTCGACGTAGTCTTAGGAGGTCGGATTTGGTAGCTGAGCTAAACCAGACAGTTATTGAAGTGCAGAGGACTGATTCAATGATGGAAGTGTAGAACTGTTTCAGCAGCTCCTTTGGAAGGTTGAACTTTCTCAGCTGACGAAGGAAGTACAGCCTTTGTTGAGCTTTTTTGACAACAGAGTCAATGTGAGTGTCCCACTTCAGGTCCTGAGAGATGGTCTTGATTGACTCAGAAGGAACCTGAATGACTCCACTGCTGCCACAATGCTGTCCATGATGCTCAGTGGGGGGAGAGCAGGGGGATTTCTCCTGAAGTTCACTATCATCTCCACTGTTTTGAGTGTGTTGAGCTCCAGGTTGTTGTGACTGCACCAGACAGCCAGCTCCTTAACCTCCTGTCTGCAAGCAGACTCATCACCATCCTGAATGAGGCCGATAAGTGTGGTGTCATCTGCAAACTTCAGGAGCTTGACAGAGGGGTCCTTTGAAGTGAGAATTTTTCCAGCTTTACCAGCTGCTGCCTGTCCGTTAGGAAGCTGTTGATCCACTGACAGACAGAGGTGGGCACAAAGAGCTGAGTTAATTTGGGCATGAGAAGTTTTGGGACGATAATGTTAAAAGCTGAGCTGAAGTCAACAAACAGGATCCTCACATAGGTCCCGGATCTGTCTAGGTGTTGCAGAACATAATGAAGTCCCATATTGACTGCATCATCCACAGACCTGTTTGCTCTGTAGGCAAACTGAAGAGAATCCAGTGAGGGTTTAGTGATGTCCTTCAGGTGGGCCAGCACCAGTTTTTCAAAAGACTTCATGACCACAGATGTTAGCGCCACCAGTCTGTAGTCATTTAGTCCTGTAAGTTTGGGTTTCTTTGGGATGGGGATGATGGTGGAGCGCTTTAAGCAGGTGGGCACTTCACACAGCTCCAGTGATCTGTTGAAGATCAGGGTGAAGATGGGGGCCAGTTGGTCAGCACAGGATTTTAGACAGGGAAAAATTATGTTACAAAATCTGGGCCTGGTGCTTTTCTCCTCTTCTGTTTTCGCAAAACCTGGTGCACATCATCTTCACTGAACTTAAGTGCAGGTGTGGGGGAGACGGTGGGTGGTGGAGATGTTAATGGTGGTGTGAAGAGCAGTTCAGAGTGGGTGTGGGGTGTTTTCTCAAACCTGCAGTAAAACACATTCAGATGGTTTGCAAGTCGTTTGTTGTCTACAGTGCTGGGGGATGGTGTCTTGTAGGTTGTGATATTTTTCACAACTGGATAACTTTTCCACACGGATGCTGAGTCGCTGGAAGAGAACTGACTCCTTAGTTTCTCAGAATAGTTCCTTTTTGCCACTCTGATCTCCTTTTCCAGTGTGTATTTGGCCTGCTTATACAAGGCCCTCTCCCCGTTCCTGTAAGCAACCTCTTTGGCCTGACATAGCTGTCTGAGTTTTACAGTGAACCATGGTTTGTCATTGTTGTATGTGAGTTGAGTCCTGGTAGAAATGCACATGTCTTCACAGAATCTGATGTAAGATGTTACAGTCTCTCTGAACTCATCCAGATCATTTGTAGCAGCTTCAAAAACACTCCAGTCAGTGAGGTCGAAACAGGCTTGTAGATCCCGCTCTGTTTTGTTAGTCCATCTTTTCACAGATCTTAATACAGGTTAGGCTGTTTTCAGTTTCTGCCTGTAGGTTGGTATGAGATGAACCAAACAATGATCAGAGTGCCCCAAAGCTGCTTGTTGGACAGAGCAGTATGTATCCTTTATTGTGGTATAGCAGTGATCCAATATGTTACTGTCTCTTGTGGGACATGTAACATGTTGTCTATATTTTGGCAGTTCACGGGATGGTTTTGTGGGATAGTATCTGTGGTATCTCAAATCTTACAATATATAAAACAAATATAATATTTTTTCTGTAGCATGTCAGTTTTTTTATTTTCAAACATTATTTTTGTCTTTAATTGTAATTATACAGTGAGATTATTGTCTGCACAAGGAGTCTGACAACAGCCTGTCCTCCACACAGAGATCTGATCTGATCACCATCCAGAACAAGGGTTTCAAGTCCTTGTAGAAGCACAGTGGGAGGACTGCAAGCTTGTCCAGAGGCTGCTGGACCAGGAGATTTGGGCCGCTATGACATTTGCTGGCCACCCTTCCATCGCATTGCAGAAAATGGAGATGCAGGACAACCCGAAAGTGTTCCTGGACCTGTTTGAAAAGCTGACAGAAGCGTGTGGCTGGCCGCAGGTTGAGTGGCTGTTAAAAGTCATCCCGCTGTAATTGGGAAAAGCTCAGATCGCAGCACGGTCCAAAATCTCCTGGATTACACTGATTTAAAGCGAGCCATTATCTTGTGGCCCTTTTTGTTTGCTCAGCAGCTCCATGACACCTGTCACAGATGGCTGGTGCAAGATGGCCAGAGCGCCGTCCAGGTAGTGGACGCCATGGTGCTGAAGCAGTTCATTGCCCGCCTTTCCTCATACCAAAGTGGGTCTAGTGCCACTGGCCCAAGGACCATCTGGTAGTGAGGTCCAGGTTTGTCAAACTAATCACAGCAGAACCCAACCCTGCTGTTTCTCTCTCTCTCTCTCCTTCTCTCTCTGGGGGGGTGGAGATCATGCGCCAGAGAATTGCTGCACAATTGAGCCCCAATGAAGATAGGGGCACTGATCTGGGTCCCCGACAGCCACCAATTCCTTCAATCCTTTTCAATTCCGCCATGCACTGCGTCAGGGGGAGGGCCGGAACTTTCCTGGTGTGAAGACTTTTCCCTGGAGCAGTTGCATGATGAAAATATATGCAATACATTGAATAAATAAGCAATACATTGAAAAATGCAATTGAACAGGTAAAAGTGATTGATGGGCAAATGCTCCAGCCTGACAGACCCCTTTTCTACCCGTATTTTGTGATTTTTAAAGATACAGAGTGATACCAAGACGCTCAGACAAAACAAGATACTACCCAATTGTTAATAACTAAAAGTCGCTGTGAAATGCTTTTCCAGGTGGCTCATTCACACCCTATGGCCAGACATTTAGGTCAAGTGGCCACTTTAAATCGTCTCATGGCCCGATTCTTTTGGCCTGGCATTCGCGGTGACGTCAGCAGATGGTGCGCTGCATGCCAGGAATGTCAGCTGGTTAACCCACCAGCCTGACCAAAAGCACCTTTGCACTTATTACCTTTAATAGAGATCCCCTTCTACAGAATTGTTACAGAAGATGGATCTCATCGGGCCATTAGAACAATCAGCACGAGGGCACTGATTTGCATTAGTCCTAGTGGATTATGCAACGTGGTTGCCCTCCGCATCATCTCGCCAAGAAGAATTGTGGAGGCACTCTTCCATATAATCTCCCAGGTAGGGATTCCTAAAGAGATGTTCACTGATCAAGACACCGCGTTTATGTCACGCACACTGCGCAAACTGTACAAATTATTTGGCCATTAAATCTAATCACACCAGCATCTATCACCCACAAACCAGCTGGTGGAACGATTTAATCACACACTTAAGACCATGATTTAAAAGTTTGTTCACGAAGACGGGAAAAATTGGGATAGATGGTTAGAGCCCTTAATATTTGCAGTGCGAGAGGTTCCCCAAGCATCCACAGGGTTTTCCCCCTTCGAGTTGCTCAGGGGGGTGCTGGATGTCATAAGAGAGGCTTGGGAGGACGAGACTTCTTCCATCAAAAATGAAAATCAGTACGTTCTGGACCTGCGAGCACTGGGCACTGGGGCGGTTCTCGTCTGTGAATTTGATCAAGACCCAGAATCAACAGTGTCAGCTATATGATAAGGGCACTAAATTACGTCAATTTGCTCCGGAAGATAAAGTACTAGTACTACTGCCATCATCCAGCTCAAAATTACAAGGGCCATTTGAGTTCAAGTGACAAGGGCCATTTGAGGTCACTCAACGAGTTGGGGATGTTGACTATGAAGTGGTGCAGACGGAGAGAAGTGGGGCATGCCAAATTTATCATTTGAATTTACTAAAGCAGTGGAGGGAGCCAGATGGTGATGCTGGCAACAATGGTTACAGGCGAGGATGACCTAGGACCAGAGAGCGATGGCCATGATCGGTCCGGCACTTTGGTCACCAGGGGTGATCATCTCTGCAGGCCGGATAGCTGCCTGTCCTGAAACAGGCGGTGGGGGTATGTGGCGGGAAGGGCATGGTTGAACAGCCCGCAACAGCGGAGAGCAGGTTAGGAGACTGGCGGCTGAAAGTAGGTTAATCAGAGTTATGATTAACACCTGTTTCTTCTCAGCTATTGGGTGGGAGAGACGCTTTTAAGTGAGAAGATGGGCCATTTTTTAACCATTGGACCCTTTTCACAAGACACATTTAACGGCCATTAGCATCTTAATTCATTGAGTTTTTAGTATTTAGATTTTTTCAAAAAGTATGTACATTTATATGTATTTACATATGTATTATATAAAGTTTGAATCAAATTACAAAAAAAATTACCTTGTATGTGAGGTGTTTCTAACACTGTCTATGGGCAGGACAGTAAATTTGATGTTATTTTCTCTTCTTGCTGCTATTAGTTTCACACATTTTCTTCCCTTTTCCTAAATGTTAGTATCATTAAGTTTCTATTTTATTATTTGAGCACAGAAGATTATAAAAAAAATATGTGTTGTACTTTCCCATTCTCTGTGCTCGAAACCTGGAAATGTGAAAAGGGTCTATAGCAGTACATCAGCAACCATACTATTACGTAATCTATTACTTTATTAAGGACTAATGATGGGTTAAGACATATACATAACCAAGAACTAACCTTAGGGGTAGTTCACCCAAAGCGTAAAATTTACTTACCATTAAGTAACACAGAATTTAAATATGAAATTCAATGCAAATAATCTTTACTTAAAAGTCCATAATGCCTACATGTATATTTAAACTTTTTCCCTCAGCGCTTTAATTATTATCACTATAAATTATGACAGTCTCTCAAATGATCTGATGATGAGTAATTTTGTTTGATAGTAATGTATAGTATCCATATGGTATCTGTAAATGTTTTAGTTTGCACACACATATTAAACGGCAAAAGGATCATGTTAGGTTGCTAAAAGCCTTTATTTTTATATATATATATATATATATATATATATATATATATATATATATAGATAGATAGATAGATAGATATA
>CAIGQW010001850.1:2153280-2173713 GCA_903798125.1 Danio choprae | reverse complement strand
TATATATATATATATATATATATATATATATATATAATGCAGAGCAGCAAGACCCATGGGATTCCATCAGCTACTCACCATCAGAGTCCTCAGTGGAGGTTAAGAAAAAGAAGAAGCCAAGCAAGAGATGCCAGAAAAAAGAGGGAAGGAAATAATGTGTCATTTTGTTGTTTGAGTATAGACAATGATAAACAAGACAATGTTAATTTAAGACGAAGAAGTGATTCGAAATCCCTATTTTGTTAAATAAATGTTACAAAGAAATATATTGTGTGTTTGTATATTTATTTCACTACCTTCAAGAGTTACCCTGTAACCTGTAACTACACGGAACAAGGAGGAAAGAAGCTGGACTTAAACACACTGTATATTTGAACAGTAAGAAAAGAGAAAAATACAGCAGCAGTTTTAATTGATTGAAGGCCAAATTACACACTACATTTTTCTATAAAACATCACCTATACATCCACTGAAATGCAAAACCTTGTTATATTGAATTGCAAATTTAAAATACATACAGTATACAATAAGGTATCATAATTTCACCAAACACCCCATATTATAAAACCCAGGCACTGAGTAAGGGTACTATTATTAATGTACTTAACGCAGGTGTTTGCATGTTGCATAAGGTTGTCACCACCCCTGAATACATTCTTTATATGAAAAAATACACAATACTAACAGAAAAGTACACCGTCAATTCAATATACTTACACACTTTTTTGCATGTTAAATATCTTGTTGTTACCCCCTTATTACCCAAACATTACAGTTTGTTCCTTTGCACTTTATAGAAAAGTACACCGTAAATTCAATATGATTATGCTGTACTTTGCGTTTTGCTACCCCCTTATGGTTGTTACCCCCTTATTACTCAAGCATTATAGTTTGTTCCCTTATACCTGCACATACATTCATTATACTATAATTACAGAAAAGTACACTGTTATTTCACTGTACTAACGCGGTACTTTGTGGGTTGTAATCTAAAGCGTTACCATAAATACTGTCATAAAGCAATACTACAAATGATGTAAGCACACAAAAAGGTTAATGGGAGCAAAACTATATCAAAATAAGAGTCCAAAACAGAACATAAAAAATATGAGAAATCTCACACAGGGACAGTGATGTTACACCTTAATAAAACCTTAAAACTGTTAAATGCTGGTAACTGCAGTTGACTGTGTGCATGGACTTGTTTTACATATTTAAATGTACATATTTCAATAAAATACTTAGTATTACATGCTTCACCTAAGGCTCACTCAACCATAAGGCTTATCCATTTTAGGCTCACCCACTGACTTTTTTTCTTTTCTTTTACAGAATATGTAATTTATCCTCCACTTCTATACAGTTGCAGCAAACGGCAGGATCAGTGGAAACTGGAAGTAAAGAAATGAACTCAATTAAAGGACAAATCGAGGAGCGAGGGTTCTGGGGCAGAAAAGCAGAGTTTCTTCTGGCTGTGGCAGGAACTGTGATTGGACTGGGTAACGTGTGGAGGTTTCCTTACCTCTGCTACAGGAATGGAGGAGGTATGATCAAATCTAAATGCAGATTTCATTATGCACACTGTTGAACATATTCAAATCTATTTAAGTTTATTTGTATAGTGCTTTTCACAATACTTATTCTATCTAAGCAGCTTTACAAAAGGTGTACAGTATTGCATTACAATCAAAATCAGAAAAGTTAAGGTTATTAGATACTATAACTTTATTAGTTCTCGATAACTTTAATGAACTAATAACTAATTTCTAAAGACGTATTATATATAAACATAATTAACCTGCAGTTATATAATATATAGGGGATGTCTATGTATACATGTGAAGTAATAAAGTGTATTTGTGTATAAAGTGTATGTGTTGTCCTCAAAGTCCTCGGATAGTTGGCATCATCTCTTTACAGGTCTTGGATCTGATCAAGTGGCAGTGTTGAACACAATGTTGAACATATCTGTTTTTCGTTGATGAAGGGAGAGATACCAAAACAGGATCACAAAATAAATGTAGGGTGCTGTCAAACCTGTTATAGCAGGGTTAATTTGGTCATATGTGAACGCAGGAATTCCACTGTGATTGGTACCAAATACTTTTGTGATTGACCGATTTGTAAACAAACTCTGGGTGAGAAATCAATCCAAACCATATGATCATATGATATATCAAAATAATTTTCAACAATACTTATCATTTTACAAATTAACTGTTATACATTTAAACAAAGGATTAGGGTTAAAGTCAGCACAAAATGGAAGTTAAGTTTGTCCTTTTTCCACAGTCCTAATGTACATCCGATGGAAGTGATTTCTGAAATGAGGAAAACATGCAGGGCGGTGCATAATTTCGTCCTTTGGGAACCGATTGGATCTTTGTAAGATGGATGTTGCTAACAAATGTGAAAGTTTGTTTGAATGCCAGTTTCTACTCAGTTGTGGAGGATTGCTTACTGGCCACCAGAGGTAAGGATACCTCCACACTTTACACAGTCCAATCCAAATCAATCCGAACCAATAGACTGCAAATAACCCTATTTCACAACAAAGCAAAATCTCTGCAGGTGAAAATGCCAGAGATGCTCGTTAGGTTTTTGAAATACAATTAAAAACTTAAATGCGTTGCTGCTGCATTTCTTCCAAGGATTTTACTATTTGGAAAGTGACTTTAATTTCAACCAAATATATCTGATTAGGGCATATTTATCTATTCTGCAATTCAAATCACGGTTTGTACTCCTTTTTTATAGTGGCTACAGCTCTAACGTTTTCATAAACATTAATATGGCTCTCCATAGTGATGACAGCCCACAAAGTATAAAAACATCTGGGCCTGGTGCTTTTCTCCTCTTCTGTTTTCGGAAAACCTGGTGCACATCATCTTCACTGAACTTAAGTGCAGGTGTGGGGGAGACGGGGGGTGGTGGAGATGTTAATGGTGGTGTGAAGTAAGTTAAAACTTGCCATTTCCATCAAGAATTCGCAGATGACTTTCTTTTTAGCAGGATGAAAAGATTTAACAGCAGTTAGCGGTTATGTTACAAATGTTTGTTTATTATGTTTTGTTTTATTATTATTTTTCTTCTTATTAAAGTCGGCATGGAATCAAAATATTTGTGTCTTATTTTTATGTGTATATAGTGGTGCTTGTTATAAACAATGTATCTGTGCACATTAATTTGCCCTCATAATCTTAAATTAAATACCATAGACTTCCCTCCTAGCTCGAAATGACTTTTCTTCACTTCTGGTCACAAGGGATGCCTTTAGGGTAGGGCTATCAATGCATGTCTCATTTCTGCCCTGCTTTTGCGAAAGGCAGTGGTTCGAACGAATATGATACAAAAATGGAATATGATTCCCATCATATGTACATTAGGACAGTGGAAAAAGGACAAACTTAACTTCCATTTTGTGCTGACTTTAACCTTAATCCTTTGTTAAATTTTATCACAGTTAATTTGTAAAATGCTAATGTTTAAGCTGCAGAAGTATTGCTGAAAATCATTTTGATATATTGTATGATCTGCTCATTGCAAGTGCTACAGTGTTGTGGTAGTAGTGGTGTGTTTTTCTTGGTTGCATCAATTAAAAGTATTAAAGCAGGTTAAACCAGAACATTCCACATAGTTCAAAAATGCTAAATTTAAGTTGTAAATGTAATCTCTGCTTTCTTTTTTCTGTCAGCTTGGTCAAGGTCATGGATTTGAGCTTTTGGTGACCTCTGATTTACTCTTTATAATAAATCTTATATTTATTTTGTGTCTGCGTCACACTTGATGAGATCATTCATGAAACTAGAGTCACTCAGCCAGTCAGTGCATACAAAAAAAACTCTTGTCATTGCATTCATGCATTAAACACTCGCTTCAGTAATTGCTGCAAAAAATATATATATATATACTTTGATGAGTGAGATAATACTCTAATTCAGGTTTTCTATGATTTGTGACAGCTCCAGATCTCAAGACTCTGCACATAAATCTTTATCAAAACCAATTTTTATCTACCCCTTTGCATTGTTGAACTGGTGTGTTCTCAGGGGCATTCCTGATACCCTACCTGGTGTTTGTGGTGACCTGTGGGGTTCCTCTGTTCCTGCTAGAGACGGTTATGGGACAGTTCACACAGCAAGGGGCCATTACATGCTGGCGTCACCTCTGTCCACTTGCTGGGGGTAAGGCACATAAAAAAGATTTAAAAATAATAATTTATCTTTTATAATGAATCTTTTAAAACTTTTTTAAATTTCTTAATGCAAACTGTGTTTGGCAAAACTAAATATACCTTTATCCATATATTGGAGTGCTGTGAGGTTGGTTAGGTCCCCAGCTGCTTCCCCTTAGCTGTATAATATGTAAATATATAATACAGTTAATATTTTAAACTCTTATATTTGCATTTGTTCTCCAACAGTAAGTGTTGATAACTTACTTTATGCTGTAATTTTTTTCATTTCCTGATTTCGCTGTTGATTTTTCTTGTAAGTGTGTTTGCTTTTGTCAGGTATTGGTTATGCAGGACAGCTAAAAGTAGTGTACGGCTGTATGTATTACATCATCATTCTGGCTTGGGCGCTTTTCTACCTCATCTACTCTTTCAGCTCACAACTGCCATGGGCCAGCTGTGACAACACCTGGAACACAGGTAAATAATAATTACATGCAACATAAATAAACACAGTATTATATATATATATATATATATATATATATATATATATATATATATATATATATATACATACAGTGCTCAGCATATATGAGTACACCCCATTTGAAAATGAATATTTTTATCCATTTCTCAGTGAATATAATATATATTGGTGCATTTGAACAAAACAGATTTATTAAACAGATATATTTATTAAAATAATATTTTTGTCACAGAACATCTTTAGAAATGGAAAGATAATACATTTAAATTAAAAAAAATTACAAACTACAACATTTAAACAAAATTTTATATATTTTTTGTTTCGTTCGCCTCACAGCAAGAAGGTCGCTGGTTCGAGCCTTGGCTGGGTCAGTTGGCGTTTCTGTGTGGAGTTTGCATGTTCTCCCTGTGTTGGTGTGGGTTTCCTCCGGGTGCTCCGGTTTCCCCCACAAGTCCAAAGACATGTGGTATAGGTGAATTGGGTAGACTAAATTGTCCGTAGTGTATGAGTGTGAATGGGTGTGTATGGATGTTTCCCAGAGATGGGTTGCAGCTGGAAGGGCATCCGCTGCGTAAAACATATGCTGGATAAGTTGGTGGTTCATTCCGCTGTGGCGACCCCAGATTAATAAAGGGACTAAGCCGAAATGAAAATGAATGAATGAATATATATATATTGCCCCGTACCGATTTCTTGTTTTGTTTTTTGTTTTTCACTTTTTTGTCACACTTTAATGTTTCAGATCATCAGTAAAATTTAATATTAGTCAAAGATAACACAGGTAAACATTTCATGCAGTTTTGAGATGAAGGTTTTTATTATTAAGAAAAAACTAAAATACATAGCCCCCTGTGAAAAAGTTTTTGTTTTGTGTTTATTGGTCAGTGTTTCTTTTTGCAAAGTGTTTCATTTTTCATTTTGCAAATTTCTGTTTAGTCAAAGTGAGCTGAGAGAGATGTTTTTCAAAAGTGTGTATAGTTTTGGATAGCTACAAGAGATGCTTCATTTAATGAACACATCTTGGTCCCCCTTAAAACAAGATGACATTGAAAATGACAAAACACATTTTGATCAGAAATGTAATCCAAACTTTTCATGATTTGTTATACCAAAGCAAAATTATTTAAAAATAATAATAATCTGAATTTCAAAATTTCCTTCATTCACAGAATCTATACATTTACATCTAAAGAAAAGAGACACAGCACAGAACTGTCTGTTAAACCAAATTATGGACCCCTTTATATAATGTGTGGTTGAACTGGTATGTTTCAGGAGTGTTTCTGATACCCTGCATTTGTGGTGACATATGGGTTGTCTCTGTTCTTGCTAGAGAAAGCTATAGTGTTGGAGAGCATGGTGCTGCTTTTATGGTATTGGTACCAAATTTATGAATAGGCATTCTAAACATATACACACTTGTGTTCAATGCCCAATTACCCATAAGAAATTAAATATTTTTATTATTATTGTTGATTAGTATTATTAATTATCTGTAAAATTAAAACGATGTAAGACACTCACTATATTGAAGAACAAAATATTGTAATAAATATTAAAATATTGTAAAATATGTACTTCAGTCTGTTTGAGGGTAGCCCAATTTTTCTTTTTGTCAACCCAACAAAGAGAATGGTTTTAATACTGTATGATATTCATTCATTCATTCATTTTCATTTCGAACGTGCTACCCACTGCGCCACTGTGAGGCCCTCTGTATGATATTATAAATTCATTCATTCATTCATTTTCATTTCGGCTTAGTCCCTTTATTAATCTGGGGTCGCCACAGCGGAATGAACCACCAACTTATACAGCATATGTTTTACGCAGCGGATGCCCTTCCAGCAGCAACCCATCTCTGGGAGACATCCATACACACCCATTCACACTCATACACTACGGACAATTTAGCTTACCCAATTCACCTGTACCGCATGTCTTTGGACTTGTGGGGGAAACTGGAGCACCCGGAGGAAACCCACGCCAACACAGGGAGAACATGCAAACTCCACACAGAAACGCCAACTGAACCAGCCGAGGCTCGAACCAGCGACCTTCTTGCTGTGAGGCGAACGTGCTACCCACTGCGCCACTGTGAGGCCCTGATATTATAAATGAAAAATATTTTTATTGTGTATTTGTGTATATAGATTGTGCATGTTTATGTACTGTATGTCTTTAGTATCTATGTATTTGCGTTTATCTATTTGTGTTATCTATCTATTTGTGTTATCTATATAATCTCTCTCTCTCTTTCTCTCTCTCTCTCTCTCTCTCTCTCTCTCTCTCTGTTTTAGATGGATGTGTAAATCTTGCTGCAAGAAATCTGACTTTTAACCGGACAACACTGTTTAATTCAACACCTGCAGCTATTGAGTTCTGGGAGTAAATAATACAAATAACTTTAACGATACAATTAACAATAAGATAAATGTTATATAAAATTTTAAAATGTTTGAAAAAAATAACAAAATAAATCATCTTTCTTTCTTGACACACTGTACAGACGCAGAGTTCTGTCTCTCTCTGGAGGTATTGAGGAGATCGGCAAGATCAACTGGGAGATTCTTCTGTGTCTCATTGCAATGTGGATCATATGTTATTTCTGCATCTGGAAAGGAATCAAATCTACAGGCAAGGTGTGCAAGAATACTATATAGAATTGTCTACTTTATTTATGCTTTGAATTTTGATAATTGTTATCTCACAAACTATGGTCAATCTGGGAAATATTTTTAATTAGTTATGAGTATAGACTTGTTGTCTTTTGGAGAATAATTCACGTTTTCTGCTCTGCGTCAGTATTATTATTTGTTGTATTGCACTCGTAGGTGGTGTATTTCACAGCTACATTCCCTTATGTGATGCTGCTTGTGTTGCTGATTCGTGGGTTGACTCTTCCTGGAGCTCTGCAGGGGGTTGTGTTTTACTTGTACCCTGAACCTGCCCGTCTTGCTGACCCACAGGTAACTCTACTATCTGTCCTTGACCTTCAACACCTTATAATCAAATAAACGACAATGAAACTGTACAATAACAGACTATTAATACAAATTTGGGTTCTGTGTGTTTGTTTAGGTTTGGATGGAGGCAGGCACTCAGGTCTTCTTCTCCTATAGTCTATGTAGTGGCATTCTTATTTCACTTGGCAGCTATAATCAATACACCAACAACTGCTACAGGTTAATATTTACCATGGGAAGGATAAAAGATTAAATAACGCATGCACAAATTAATTCTAAAATATGTTGTATTTATGTGTTTTTTATATTATTGTTGTCCATCAGAGACTGCTTTTGGCTTTGCCTTCTGAACAGTGGCACTAGTTTTGTGGCTGGTTTTGCTGTGTTCTCAGTCTTGGGTTTCATGGCATATGTGCGGGGCATCCCTATTGGAGAAGTAGCAGAATCAGGTACTGCACCATTTCATAAAAACACAGCAGGTATTATAAATGAGTGAAGACGAAATGCATTACTATGAATGTGAAATGTTTAAAATCAGATCTAACTCTGTTTCTGTCAGGTCCAGGACTAGCATTCATTGCTTATCCACAGGCAGTAGCTATGATGCCTTTCCCTCAGTTGTGGGCTGTTTGTTTCTTCATCATGATTGTTTTTCTGGGGCTAGATACACAGGTGAGTTCAAACTAACACACATACACATATTTATAAAAATCTCTCTCTGTTCATTTCTAAAATTTGAATATTTATTAAATGCAATTTTTAAAACTAAAACTATATGTATATCATTTAGTCTTGTGGAAGCATTACTTTTTTCATTTACCTGTAACAGAATTTGTAGTTAACGCATCCTTTAGTCTTTGCTAATGTTTTCTAAATAAAAAGCAAAACACTTATATTACATGTACAGTAAATGTACACTTTATCCACATTCAAAATGTAATCACATTGCAGTCCAAAAAAAGAAAGAAACGTTTTTTGTTTAAATAACTTTACAGCTCCAACATTACAATGCATAACAAAAGAATCTTTTGTTTTTAAAAGAACATGAAAGTCAGTTCTAAATAAAATTTCTTGTGTTAATTAGAGGCCCAGTACATAATTTCCACCACTATATGGGGTGCATTCATAACGAACAAAGGCATATTTTGATAATGCTTTTTTTTTCATACTAACTAAATGCACTTTTTATATATTTCCATTTTAATGCTGCTTTGTGCAGTAATAAAATGCACAAAATATGAATACATATATCTTACATGTTTTACCACTACTTTTATCAGTTGAGTTGAACATTTATTGAAACATAGTTGAACCTCTAAAGCAGTGTTTCCCAACCCTGTTCCTGGAGGCACAACACCAACAGTACATATTTTAGATGTCACCCTTATTCTACCCATTAATTTTAGATTTTGGAGTCTCTTCCAATATTTTGATGTGTTGATTCAGATGTGTTTGATGATTAGGAAGAGTTTGAAAATGTGTACTCTTGGTGTGCCACCAGGAACGGTTGGGAAACACTACCCCAAAGAACTAGATTTGAATGGGCTGCAATTTAGAAAAACTCTGAGATTTAGATTTTACAATTAAAAATGTATAATGTATATGTTTTGCCCTCGCGGGCAGCACGGTGGCGCAGTGGGTAGCACATTCGCCTCACAGCAAGAAGGTCGCTGGTTCGAGCCCCGGCTGGGTCAGTTGGTGTTTCTGTGTGGAGTTTGCATGTTCTCCCCGTGTTTGCGTGGGTTTCCTCCGGGTGCTCCGGTTTCCCCCACAAGTCCAAAGACATGCAGTATAGGTGAATTGGGTAAGCTAAATTGTCCATATTTCCCAGAGATGGGTTGCAGCTGGAAGGGCATCCGCTGCGTAAAACATATGCTGGATAAGTTGGCGGTTCATTCCGCTGTGGCGACCCCAGATTAATAAAGGGACTAAGCCGAAATGAAAATGAATGAATGAATGAATGAATAAAATTGTCCATAATGTATGAGTGTGAATGGGTGTGTGTGGATGTTTCCCAGTGATGGGTTGCAGCTGGAAGGGCATCCGCTGCGTAAAACATATGCTGGATAAGTTGGCGGTTCATTCCGCTGTGACGACCCCAGATTAATAAAGGGACTAAGCCGAAAAGAAAATGAATGAATGAATGAATGTTTTGCCCTCACACCATGCATAAATTATGGAAATTAAGTTATTAGCACAAACTTTCTGGTTCAAATTTACACAATACTACATTATAGACTGTAAGTTATAAGCAAAATGATTTCTCATGAATTTAACCGATATTGCTTTCTAATGCATTTTCTGCTGTATCCTTCAAAGTTTGTTGCAATGGAGTGTGTGATTACATCAGTGATGGATTTGTTCCCTGGGGTGCTGCGCAGAGCTGGACGTCGAGAAGTTTTCCTCCTACTCTTCTGTCTAACTTGTTTCTTCGGGCAACTCATCATGGTTACAGAGGTCAGACCATGTGTGTGTGTTTGTGTGTATCTAGTATTTGAAACAGGAAGATGGTACAAACCCACGTCTGACAAGACAATGCGTAAGAGTTAAGAGAATAAATAACAGCAAATGGATGCCTGACCTGGATGCATGTAGGAGATATACAGTAGTAGAAAAAATCTAAGAGCAGAAGAAGAAACACCGTGCTGGTGTTGTCAGGATAGTTCTTGTCAAGACTAGACATTGAAACTGAGACAGATTTACATATTAACAAAGTCATTGATGATGAAATTATTCATAACAAATTCAGGCCAGACAACAGGAAAGGTCAATTTCATCCAAGATTTAGAGATGGCTTTTAGAGCAGGGGTCTCACACTCCCGGCCCGCGTGCTATTTACAACGCCCACTCCAGCCCCCTTCCGGCCCGCAACTGACATCAAAAATATAACGACATTTGGCCCATCAAAACATATTTTTAAATCACTATCATTGTTGTGCAGTCGCAAAAAGCCACTTGTGGTTTTGACCCCCCCACCTATTGAACATTTAAAGTACTGCACTATATATATTTCAGTTTTACTTTCGCTTTTTCTCAGTGTGCTTTCGAGAGTAACGGACATGCACATTATTTCTGTGGCTGATTTAAACGTTGAAATATATATTCGTAAGTGCTCTGTTTTTACTAAAGCTCTATTTTTGTAAATATTCAAAGGCCATTTGATTGTTATCAATTGTGTACCTCCTGTATTTCGTTGTACAAACACTTTATCATGGGTTACACGTTATGCTGGTGGTTTAACAAATATGATAATTTTGCTAATATTCGATTAAAATGGTCAATTCGATTAAAGCAACAATTGGTTGGGACAGAATAATAATTATTAATATTATTATTATGGCTATTTAAATATCAAAATGCTAATTTAAACAGCCACATATATATTTCAGCAGTTGTGTGAAGCAAAAAAAGGTGCTGATTTGCATTATCACTGGTGACAGGTAATGCTTGAAATATAAACATCATGTCTGTTATCCTAAGATGCATCAATTACATCAGGTTTCAACTTTTTTCTTGTGCTTGAATGTTAAAACGGCCCTCCTATGAATTGTCAGTCACTGAAATGCCCCAATCCCCCTCCCCGCCCCCCCTAATTTTAGTTTGAGACCCCTGCTTTAGAGGCAGGAAGATTATTAAGAGGAGGATTTTATCATCACGTTTCAATGAAGGGGGGATCAAAGTCCACATCACTATATTGGGGCACTTGTGGTAGAGAGAGGGGACATGAGGACCTAGTGTAGTTTAGAATCATATAGATAAGAGTATGGAGAGGCTTGACTGCATTTAAAGTATAGTTTGTATTTGCTTAAAAGCCCTGTAGGTAAACAAATATTCCCCTTTTCTGCAGGGGGGCATTTATGTGTTCCAGTTGTTTGACTACTATGCCAGTAATGGAGCCTGTGTTCTGTTTCTGTCAGTGTTTGAGTCTTTGGCTATAGGTTGGTTCTTTGGTGAGTTCCAAACAAACTACAGAAAATTACTTCAACACTCTATCTTTTACAAAAAAAAGTAATGACAGTATTGATTTTTTATTATTATTCCCTACACACCACAGGAGCTGAGAAAATGTCTGACGTCATTGAAGACATGACGAAGTCTCGACCCAACTACATATTCATACTTTGCTGGAAATACTTGACACCTTTTGTGTCCCTGGTCTGTATCTATTTTTGAGATTCACAGATGTTTATATTTGGCAAAAAAGTTCACAAACAAACATATTTTAATGCTTGTGTGAGTTCCACCTAATTTAAAGGAGTTTTTTTTTGCTTATATGGGAGATCCTTATATGAAATGCTTCAACATTTGTGCTCTCAGGTTTTGATTGATTAAAGTGTCATTGGTTTGTGAATAAATCATGCTTCAGAATTTTGACTAAAACCTGAGTTTTACCAATATGTAAGCAGTGCTTGGTCCCTAATCTCAGGAAACCAAAATTACCCTAGTAACTGGACAATTTTGTGCCTGTGAAAATTATGGTGAAACATAACATATATCAGACACTGCCACCTTGAGGAATAAATGTCAATTAGATTTTTTGAGTCATCAGATTCAATATGTTCTACAAGAAAAATATACTTAGACTGTTACATACTTTCTTTAATGCAACTACGACAGACATTTATTTAATACTATTAAAAAAAAAACATTCTTTCTCCACATCATATTTCTCCTCTGTTCATTCTCAGGGGTTTTTTGTTTATTCTATGGTGAAGTACAGACCTCTGACTTTTAACAACTGGTATGTATATCCGGACTGGGCATATGCACTAGGCTGGTTAATGGCTCTGTCCTCCATTCTGCTGGTGCCTGGATGGGCACTAGGCCAAATGTGTGCTAAGAAAGGAAGCCTAAAACAGGTGAGCATGAAAATACATTTACTCATATTTACCATTTACACATCTGAAGTCACTTACAGTGCATTTCTTTTTGTCTGTGTTTTTACAGCGATGGCACCAATTGTGTAGTTCTAACACAAATCACCCTCTGTCCTTTAAGAAACAAGCTGAAATACAGGATCAGACTTTTACTGCAGAGATGGAAGACTGCAGAGATGTCAGGAGCAGCCCAAACTAAACTATTATATATTTTGAATATACATATTTGAAATAATGGGGAAAATCTCAATAAGTGAAGTTTATTTATAAACTAATATCAAGAGGATCACATGCTTATGATTGTCCACTGCTGGTCCCGCATTAGCCAATACATGATTCACCAATCATACGATTCCTAAGTCACCATAAATAACCAAAGTTCTATATCACAGTCATCTTCGTTTTGAAGAATCCCCACTTTCCACCCCTACTCCTCCTCCTTTCCTAGATTGGGCGGCCCGGTGGCCCAGTGGTTAGCACTGTTGCCTCACAGCAAGTACATCACTGGTTCTAGTCCTTACCAAGCCAGTAGATGTTTCTGTGTGGAGTTTACATGTTCACCCCATGCTCACGTGGGTTTCCCCCGGGTCCCCCAGTTTCCTCCCACGTCCCACCATCCAAAAACATGCGACTATTAATTGACTAATCCAAATTGGCACCATAGATGTGCTCCTAGTCAGTAGTTAACTCTTCATAGCAATTAGTCATTAGCTAGAAACAGCAGTGGAGTTCTCAAGATCTACCTGAGCTCAAACTCCTTTCTCACCCTGCAAACGGGAGGGAGCTCCCGGCTCGAGGATCTTATGAGCTCAGGGCTGTTTCCCAGGACAGCATGCCAAACACGTTTTTTAATCAATCATCAGCTAAGCGTGAACTCTTGAATGTATTGTAATTACATAAACTTGATTTTTTTTTTTGGAGAAAATATCTGCAAGCATGTTTGGAATCATGACTCAGCAATAAATCACCTCTTTAGCATAATACAGATCAATGCAGTGAATTCATTGTGTGCAGGTTGCGGGGTCACCAGGAATGGAGTTGGGAACCACTGCAATAAGTGCATCAGGTTAATCTTTTAGATGTCTTTTAAAGAGTTTCTTAGTGATGGGTCTTGCAAAATGCTATAATTTTGAATGACTCAGAAACAAAGAGTGATTTTGTTCATTCTGCTTATGCTGTGAATGAGGCTCATACACTAAAAAGTCCTTATTCTTTTTCTGTTCCTTTGCTATTGAATGTGTCTTTGTATCTTTTGCCTTGTAGACATTTCTTGCCATGTTATGTGCTTTGTGCAAAAAAAAAAAAAAAACATTTCAAATCTTCAATTTTCAAACTTGTGGGGACTGTTTGTCCAGGACCAGTCTGGGCTTCCTGGGGGCTAGGTGAGGGATGTCTATGTTTAGCCATTAATCAAACTTTCAAGGACTCTGCGCTCACAGCCTGCTCTGGGCCCAAATGGAATAGCACACTCTAGGTCTTCATGGGATTGATATGGGCTGTCCGCTAGTGTGGGAAACTCACACAGAGCCTGCAGTGAGCCTGCAGCTCTGAGCCATACCTGGGCTAGCCCGCACTGGGCCCTGCACGAGCATGTTATCTGGGTTGGCATTCAAATGGCCTATGCACTGATTTGTAAAGAAAGGTTAAAAAAAGAAAGTTAGGAACCATTTAAGGAGATGCCGGTAATAAGGATTGTGCATTCTAAGAGAGTTGGAGGTCAATAAATCATTTAGCAATATGCTGCTGGTCAAGCAAATGTTTCTGCTTTGTTTCTGTTTAATATTATTCTAAAGCTTGTTTATTTTGAGTTTGTGGTCTATAACTACTCCCTGTATTCTCCTCTGATTGGCTGTAGATTATCCAACTGTCAGAAATAATTTTCACAAATTTATACAATTTAATTCATATGAAAGCTTCAGATTTTTAAAAGGAGACGTGCCCCAAACCCCACTCCTAAATCTACCCCTCAGTGAGTGATGAGAAAATCATAATTATATGTACAAATGAGATCATACAAATAAATACAAATTAGCCACAAAATCAAAAAGTTAAGAATTGAGTTGGCATTGCACAAAAGCAAGAAAAGGGATACAGCTGGGTTTTTCAAGTTATTCCAACTGAATTTAGCCCTGACTCAATTCCATGAAATCAAGCTAGACTAAGCTAAATTCAGTAACTATGGAGATTTATTCTTTGCAACTAGTCTGCTCCAGAGCAAGCTAACAACCAGGATAAGATGAATCCTAGAGATTTATCTGTTAGTATTGTGGTCAATGCTACTAGGAAAATAATGTGTTTTACAGTCACTCCGTGTTCTTGGCTGTTTACATATACTTTACAAGTTTTAGAATTAAAAATATGTATAATTAATTGTATTAGCAATAATAGCTTTGTATATGTTCAAATATGGTAATTTCAGATTTTGTATCAGGGAGAGATAGATAAGGTCAAATAGATCAAATATAAATATGCCTATGTGTAAGGTTGTACAACCTATGTGTAAGGTTGTACACTCAGCACTGTACAAACCTTAGTGCTGGGAAACACACATACACTCTCCCATTCTCACACTATGCCAAAATATTTTATCTAATTCACTTATACCGCATGTCTTTGGACTGGGAGGGAAACCACAGGAAACCCATGCAGACACAGGCAGAACATGCAAACTCAGCACAGAAAGGCCTCCTGATCCAGCTGGGACTCGAACCAGTGACCTTCTTGCTGCAAGACTGTGCTGTGCCGCCTGATAAAACTGACTAAACAAATAAAAAATAGATGCACAATATTGGGTTTTTAATTAATCTTCATGATACATTTTCTGAGTAATGTCCACCCGTCACATCTAAGGCAAAGTGAACAGCTGTTTAATTTGTTGATACATTTCACCTCCTCGCATTCCGTTAAGTCTCTGCATGAAATTAGTTTTTCTCAGTCGCTTTGGTACATTTCTCAGATCAGAATTGAAATTCCTAAATCTACCTGTTCAATCTTCACATCGTGTCACTTGTGCACATCAAAAAAGCAGTTTCTAATTTTTTGGAAAAAGTTGCAAATACAAATGGTTATGTACAATTCTCTGTTGTTTCCTACATTATCAGATGCTTATGTCATGTTGATCAAAATGTGTTATACTGGTTTCTGTCTGAATAGTCTCACATCCCACAACATTTAGACATTAGTTCATACCATAAGTCTTTACATGCAAAATGCCTGAACAAGTTGTCATAATATTTTGTCATTATGCATTTTTCTATACATTTCCATTAGACATTTTTCTAAATCTGTCCTAAATTGGTAAATTGCTCCCAGGTGAATCTTGAATTTTTTGTAATGAAGGTGCATCTTGCATCATACTTGACTTAACCATCAATATATATATATATATATATATATATATATATATATATATATATATATATATATATATATATATATATATATATATATATTCATTCATTCATTTTCATTTCGGCTTAGTCCCTTTATTAATCTGGGGTCACCACAGCGGAATGAACCGCCAACTTATCCAGCATATGATTTACGCAGTGGATGCCCTTCCAGCTGCAACCCATCTCTGGGAAACATCCATACATCCTTACCCAATTCATCTATACCGCATGTCTTTGGACTTGGGGGGGGAAACCGGAGCACCCGGAGGAAACCCACGCCAACACAGGGAGAACATGCAAACTCCACACAGAAATGCTAACTGACCCAGCCGAGGCTCGAACCAGCGACCTTCTTGCTGTGAGGCGAACGTGCTACCCACTGCGCCACTGTGAGGTCCATGACAAAATATGAAAAAGAAAATATATCAAAATACAATAAGACTAAAATATGAACGAAACACTTCAGAAATGTTAGTTTTGGTTTACTTTATTAACCATAAATACATGATATTATAATATTAAGTTAGAATTCATTTCAATTAGAATCAACAACTGTCTTTGACTCATTAAAGATACCATATCTTTTAAGGCAGTTAATTTTACATGTGCAACTAGCAGTATAGCTTAGCATTAGTATAGAACAACAGATAATCATAATTTTATCTGTGAGGCTTCTGTGAGATGTTTTTGATGTTTAAAGTTGAAAATCTTTGACCTGATTGGAGCTTTACAAAATATTTAAACATTTTGCATTTTTTGGACACTGATGAAGAGTAGGATGCCATGGGATGTCAGTTTCACAGAAGTAAAAATTTACTTTACTGCTAATTCATTATTGAAAATGTGAAAAAAGAGTTCTGTGTTGTCAAGTTTAGTGTAGCCATAAAAACAGACACTTTAAGCTCAGAGTTGTATTATTGCACTTTGTCCAACTGAACAACTTTTTGTCCATATAAAAACGTAAATACATAAAAACACTACTAAAAATAAATACTATGTGAGGCCAAATCATCCATAATATTCTTCCATTACTGCTAAATAAAAATGTAATTGACAGACCATGTTTGGTTAACACAACAACTGTTTTAAACATAACTACTTTGTACAACAGCAATACATTCTGATTGCAGAAGTATTTGTTTTAGTAATGACATTTGAAACATTGAAAGCTTTGAAACAAATTATTAATAAATACTAAATTGTGTGTTTATTTAGGTTTGGATGGAGGCAGGAACTCAGATCTTCTTCTCCTATAGTGTGTGTGGTGGCGTTCCCATTGCACTTGGCAGCTATAATCAATACAGCAACAACTGCTACAGGTTAGTACTGATATCATGGAAAGATCAATTTAATTGCAGAATCTGTTGCAGTTATGCTTTTTTATAATCTATGTCCATCAGAGACTGCTTTTGGCTTTGCCTTCTGAACAGTGACACCAGTTTTGTGGCTGGTTTTGCTGTGTTCTCAGTCTTGGGCTTCATGGCTCATGTGCAGGGTGTCCCCATTGAAGAAGTAGCAGAATCAGGTACTGCACTCTTTCGTAACAACACTAGAGGTTTTATAACATACGAAAACAAACCTAATGACTGCTAATGTGAAATGTTCACAATCTCACTCTGTCTCTCTCAGGTCCAGGATTAGCTTTCATTGCTTATCCACAGGCAGTAGCTATGATGCCTTTCCCTCAGTTGTGGGCTGTTTGTTTCTTCATCATGATTATTTTGCTAGGCCTAGACACACAGGTGAGCTAAAACTAACCTCATCTATGTTCGTTTAAAGCATTTGGATGTGTATTATATTGGAGTTTATAAAACTAAATTACTCTTTTATATGATTATGTTCAAATGTCTGTTCTATCTACAGTATATGGAAGCCAAAATATAACTGTTAAATATATACTTAAATTGTAATCACACTACAGAGCAATACAAAAAGCTTTTAAAGGGATAGTTCAAGAGTTCACACTTAGATATTGTTTGATAATAATAGCAGGTTTGGCATGCTGTCCCGAGAGAGAACCCTGAGCTCGGAGATAATTGAGGCCAGGGCTCCCGCCTGGTAAATAAGCATATAAGGGGGTACGAGATCAGATAGTTCTCGAGAGCTCCCCCTGGTAAATAAGCTTATAAGGGGGTACGAGATCGGATAGTTCTCTAGAGCTCCCCCTGGTAAAGGAGGAAAAGGAGGAGATGGGGTGGATGGGGGGTTTCTTCGAAAATGAAGATAAGAGAGTAGTTTTTTGACAGGCTACTTATAGAGAGTTTGTATTAATCTGATTGGCTTACTAGTGATTACTGATGAGAGACCGGCTGTGATCAATCATATCACGTGCTCCTCTCGAAATTAGTTTATGAAACGTCACTTAATCACAAAGGCTTATTTTAATCACCCTCAAATGTTTTGTACAATTTCTGGTAAAACTTTATTATACAGGTGCAGTAATGTGTCAGGTGTGAGGACAGAACCCAGACGCAGATCAGCAATAAAAATAAACATTATTAATTAAGAACAAAAAAACTGGACACAGAGCCCAGATGACAGCCTAAAGGGCTGGAATAAACAAAAAAAACATAGTAGGGTAATTTTGAATAAAAAATAAGACCAAACCGGGCAGAAAAACAGACAGGAATCAAACATGTATCATATAACATGAGAAACGTATCAGCAAGAGACAAAAGCACACTGGCAGAATAAATAGAGGAGCAGACAAAGACCAACACGAGGAAGACAGGTGAGGCAAATTAACAGGTTACAATACAGGCAGGGTCTGACTAATAGACAAAAAGCATACAGCCAATAACACAAACCACATTTAACCAGTAAACCGAAACACCAGAATCCAAATGCCATGCCCCAGACACACGACAAATAACAGACATGAGCACACAGCTCAAGATAACTCAAAACTGTGCACTCAAGAAAACAAAATAAACGAGAGTATCAGAGTTCTGTCACAAAGCTAAGAATTAAACAAACATAAGACAAAACCCTGACATAATGTGCATTAAATAATCCTTAACTAATACAGATAATCATGAGTTAATGAATAATTCACAAAGACCTAAACAATTTATCAATTATTACTGCATGAGAAACCAATGAGCATTCTATATGATGCATTAAGCAATCAATCAATTGTTATTAGTTAAATGATTCGTAATGTATTCATTCCCTTATAACATATCATATTAACTAATGATGTAAACTCATATGTTAATTACCAAAATAGTCAAAATTATGTACTTCCAGTTGTCTGCTTTAGTTAACTATTAGCTAAAGATTGGAAGGTATCATTATGATATGTGCTCAGGCACAAGATTGTTAACTAATTGGTCATATACTGTGAGTAGTTAGTTAGTCCTGTCTGAGCTTTAACAAATCATAAAATAATGATATCTTAGCAAATAATTAGCTAATCAGCCTATTGTGGTAACCAACACATTAATTTATACTATTAGTTAATACTACTGTATATGTTAGTAGGGAATTAATACATTACGACACATTAACAACTATTAACAATTTATAGATTGCTGAATCATTATATATGTTTCAGCTCTTCATGAGTTACACATTTGTCTTGAATGAGGATTTAACTTTTATAGAAATGTTTGAGATCCACTTTAAAAATATTCTTAGACCTCAGCTGCGGAATAAAATAGAATAAACTTAGATATCTGTCTTTCAAACTCCTATCATAAAATGAGACAGCCTGAACACTATATTCTAAACGATTACAGCATAAAGTTAACAGATTTTTGCAAATTATAATAACTTTTTTATAGCATGTGCAAGTTGACTTTTTATCCTTTCTAACATTTTGAATTCATTTTCTGTTGTATTCTTCAAAGTTTGTTTCAATAGAGTGTGTCATTACATCAGTGATGGACTTGTTCCCCGAGGTGCTGCGCAGAGCTGGTCGTCGAGAACTTTTTGTCCTGCTCCTCTGTCTCACTTGTTTCTGCGGACAACTCATCATGGTTACAGAGGTCAGAGCAATGTGTGTGTGAGTCTGTGTGTTCATTCTGGTTTGGGGGGGTTTACAAGAACAGAAATTTGTAAATGACATGGTTATGACCTAGGTATTACAACATTGATGTGGTTTATGAGGACATGGTTGAGGTGGTTTATTGTGTCCTCGTAATTCAGAATGCTTATAATTATACTTAACAAGGTCTTTTCACATTCAAATGTTGCCACAGGTTTCCTGTGAAGGGTGGGTTTAGGGGTAGGGCCATATAATAAGCTGTTTTTACTGTATAAAATACATTACATCTATGGAGAGTCCTCATAAACCACCAATACCAACAAAAACCCAAATGAAAATACCGCATGACACACAGGCGAGTAACAGTGAAGAAAACAAACAAAAGAAGTGGAAAGTAAAAATACTTCATTTACTCACATTTCTGTAATGGAGTTTGTACTTTTTAGAGTACTGTTTAAAATCTGTAATTTTACTTTTACTTAAGCATGTTTTGCCTCAAGTATTGTACTTCGCTACATTTTAAATCATATCCGTTACTGAGTAAT
>CAIGQW010001850.1:2126416-2149178 GCA_903798125.1 Danio choprae | reverse complement strand
ACACACACACACACACACACACACACACACACACACACACACACACATTTAGTTTTCATGTTTTATGGGGCCTTCCTATATACCTAAGGATTATTATACTGTATGGATTGTATATTGTGCTAAAATGCATCTTTAAATTTGCAACATCATAAATTGAAAGCTCAGAATAAGGTACCAATGTCTGATTCAAATTATGTTGAATCAAAAAATATAAAAAATATAAAAATCTGTCTAAAATCTGTTGTGAAATATAGGAAGGCTAATAAAACACACTGTATTATTCTGAAATTATTCTGTCAGGAATAATAAAAATGATAACACTTTAAGATACGAATTTACAACATTTTGGTAACTTTATTTTGATACAGTAGACCACTTTAGACGTTTTGTTGACTATATATAGTCTACTAGTTGTTTTGCAAGGAAGTTTGAAGACTTATATGTAAATTGGGTACATTTTAAAAGTCATTGGACAACAGTAGTTTGTTTCGTAGCCAATAAAACTGACAATTTCTTAATGGTAATAATATTGAACTTAGTGAGTTTCTGTTGTTGTTTGTTTTGTTTTTAATAATTATTTTATTCAAGGCAAATTTAAAGAAGTTATTATTTTTTTCCAGAGAAAAAAAGATAAGAAATGCTGTGATAAATTCTTAAGACTTGACTTGTGTCTTTTTTCTTGACTTATGTATTTTTGGGCATATAGTAAAAGTTCAGACCTTTCCTTTTAAACGCTGATACTGTATGTGTACTGTCCCAGCTCTCCAAATATATGTACTGGGAAAAGTAGAGAATAAACATGTTTACCCATTATATTTCAATAGGTGAACAAGCCTTTGAGATTTAATCAAGCCAAGGCATGTGTATTTCTGTAACCAAAGTTAAAATGCATAACAAATCAAGATTTAATCAGTTTAATGTTCCATTGAGTCTGTGTATTTTTACAGCATTGCCAAATGATGAATCCACCGAGCCTCACTAGTGGTTCTCTGATTTGACGTGTCAGGGACTGTAGAATTTGTTTTATGCAAACAGCTTTAGTTAATTTTCTCTTACTGTTTGCATGTTAAATTTGAAATTGGAGGGGGAGTCAGTGTAGGAACAGGAGGAACTTACAGTAAGAGTGTAAACTCAGAGAACCACGGTGAAACCAACAGACAATAAACAAGCCAAAAGGAATGGAGGCCCCGTTTTAGCCAAAGGGATGTGGTAAAGGACTGACAGACCACACTGGAGCAGAGGAATCAGAAAGCAATGGAGCCAAGGGACTCCTAGTGTGGCTCCTGTGTACTAGTGTGGCTCAGGGTCTGTGGTATAGTTCCAACAAAGTTCTTTTTCATTCTACTTTTACTTCTAGAAAACAGCCTTCTCCACCGCGGGGTGTCACATCTTTACATTGTTTTTTATTTGCTGTGGACAGACAACAAATGGCACCACTGGTGTTTGCAAACTTATAGAAAAGATGTGTCATGAGTTGGGCTTCTCTTCCAGTGTGTGACCTCCTCCAAGTCTTTAAAAATCTCTCCACAAGCAATCATACACGTGCAGATACATCTGTACCAGATCTGCTGCTTAACTCTTCAGTGCAGGGCCAGCCCTGTACACCTGCGGGCCCTAAGCAAAATAGTTTTGAGACCCTGCTTTGCTGTAAATAGTGGAGTTCTGCCATTGCAAACCAGCAACTGTATACAATCTAACTTGTGGTCTGACACATTCGCATGCTATGACATAGCGATACGTTCTCATCCTGGATCAGCAAACATTCAACAGACTAAACCAGGATATGCTGATTAAAATAGGTCCACTTGCACTGTTTCTCTTATCCTGGCTTTCTTAATTGTACTTGTGTGCAATACCCCTCTCTTGATGTGATGAATAATTGAATAAACATACAAAATAAAACAACACACTACAGGATGTGAATACTGGAAGTGTGGAATAAATAATAAAAATAATTAAAAAAAACATAAGCACGTCAGAAATGTGACACAGGGCCAGTAATATTGCAACTCAGTAAAACCTTAAAACTGCAGTAACTAGTGTAGCAGCAGCAGCAGCAGCAGAGTCAATGAATTTAGTCCAGAGGCTGTACCTTTTACATAAGTGTTCTCGAAATTTTGTTACATATTCTACCTGAGGCTGACAATCTTAATGAACAATTAACTCTTTAAATGTTAATCACCCACGACTGTTTTGTTTTTCAAATTATGTCTGTCATCCTCCACCAATATGCAGTTACAGCAGACAGAAGGATCATTGGAAAGTGGAAGTGTTGGAGAGAAGAAATGAACCAAATTAAAGGACAAACAGAGGAGCGAGGGTTCTGGGGAAGAAAAGCAGAGTTTCTTCTGGCTGTGGCAGGAAATGTGGTTGGAGTAGGTAATGTGTGGAGGTTTCCTTACCTCTGCTACAGAAATGGAGGAGGTATGATATTGCCTAAATACAGATTTCATACTTTAAATACAGTAATCAAAATTGGTTTCTAAATGTCAGATCTGAGTTGCTGAAGATCATTGTGTCGTCGTCTAAGGATTATAACATTCGCGAGGTGGCTGTTTATTTTCAGTAAAATACCTGATTTTGTCTGTAGAAAATAGTTATTTAAAAGACTTTTAGTTAACAACGAACACAACCATTTTTCACAATAGTCAATAGTCTGTGAGCTTGTGTCCATTTCATTGTACGCATTAAACAAGTGTTTTTTAATCCTGGTAATGGGTACCCACCGCTCTGCATTTTGCCACCCTCATTTAGAATACCTGACTGAGTTCATTGGCTGGACTCCATGATTAGTTACAGCATAAGTAAAATGCCAGCCCAAAACACGTACACAAGATGTACAGAAAATTGCAATAAACAAATATCTTTACATATGAAAAACATTAAATGGTAAAAAATGTTGAAAATTATTATTTACTACATAAATATAAAAACCTCTACCTCCTCCCATGCCTTCTTCACCTCAGGGAGGCTTTGAAATTTGGCTCTGTTGTAGTCAGTTTATTAATGACAATTTGCATTTGTTTAATGTTATTGTTAGTAGTAGCAGTGTTTATTATGTGCATATTTATATTTGTTTTATAATAAAAACAAGTTTAGATTTGTCCATCTCTCTGGTTTTGGGCAGTGGTAATGATGGGCCCCAAATAAATTCGAGTTATTAATTTCTGTAATTTCCTTGAAGGAAAACTGGTGTCAACGATCATTAAAGAATAAATAGATTGTTCAGTTAGATTTTTATGACCAATAAACCTATGATCCATTACATCCTATACACAAAACATGTTTCACTTCAATAATTCACACATTAACACTATACTTAAGGCGGTCATTTTGACAGGTGTTTTTTTTTAATTCTGTAATTTAATAACTGTTCAAATAAAAATCCATGTCAATACCCTGACTTTTCCTAAGTGTAGGCATATTTCTAAAATTTTTATTTTATTAAAATTACAAAACACAAAAGATGACTGATATGGTCATTCTAGTTAGAATTCAGGTAGTTCCAGCGTTAACAAAACCATATTTTTAAATAACAGAGTGAAGCACACCCATTTACTCTCTTGCGAGGGAAACTGTTGTATTTTTTTAATTCTTCTTCTTTTATTCAGTTTAAATATCCTATTACTTGCTTTTCATTTGTTTTTCCAATTTATCATAAGGACGTGATAATTATTTTTATAATTTCATATTTGTATTGAAAAATTATATATTTTTGGAATGAATTTCGTTTGGTGTAGTTTGTATCTTAATTTTAATATATTTTTGTCGGTCAGTTTTCAACAAAATAAACAAGAAGCATTTGTACAAAAATAGCATTTGAGTTTAAATAATTCTGTTCAGGCCTCACAGTGGCACAGTGGGTAGCATGTTTGCCTCACAGCAAGAAGGTCGCTGGTTCGAGCCTCGGCTGGGTCAGTTGGCGTTTCTGTGTGGAGTTTGCATGTTCTCCCTGTGTTGGCGTGGGTTTCCTCCGGGTGCTCCGGTTTCCCCCACAAGTCCAAAAACATGTGGTATAGGTAAATTGGGTAAGCTAAATTGTCCGTAGTGTATGTGTGTGAATGGGTGTGTATGGATGTTTCCCAGAGATGGGTTGCAGCTGGAAGGGCATCCGCTGTGTAAAACATATGCTGGATAAGTTAGCGGTTCATTCCGCTGTGGCGACCCCAGATTAATAAAGGGACTAAACCGAAATGAAAATGAATGAATTCTGTTCAACAGCCAAAAAAAAGGCAAAGCACAAACTGTTAACCTAAATAAAAGTAAAATATTCACAAGTAATGTTTTATTGTTAACTGACCAAAAATTAAACAGTAGCTTAGCTTATTTTAATCAGTTTTTGCTGTTAATGACAAAATCATCCATTGTGCGAGTGCAGTTTCACTTTGATTTGTTTAATCAAGTCATTTTCCCACAATGAGCCAGGACAGGCTTTCCAAATGTAATATTTTCAGAACTGAAATAGTGCGTCCAATGATCATTTTAGACATTGAGAACATTTGTTCAGAAAAATGCTTGAAGAAACAGATGCTATGGACATTTTTAAATGTAAAATACTTTTTGGAGTTTTTCACAAGCTTAATGAGTGCACTCGGACATATATATATATATATATTTTATTTTTATTTATTTATTTATTTATTTTTTTTCAGCTTAGTCCCTTTATTAATCTGGGGTTGCCACAGTGGAATGAACAGCCAACTTATCCAGCACATGTTGTCCATACACACTCATTCACACACATACACCACAGATGATTTAGCTTACCCAATTCACCTATAGCGCATGTCTTTGGACTCTGGGGGAAACAGGACCACTCGGAGGAAACCCACACCAACACGGGGAGAACAGGCAAACTCCCCACAGAAATGCCAACTGACCCAGCCGAGACTCAAACTAGCAACCTTCTTTCTGTGAGGTGACAGAGCTAACCACTGAGCCACCGTGTTGCTGTCACATGGAATATTTTGACAATATCTTTTGGTTCCTTTCTTTGTGGAAGTGTGTTTGAATATTACTCCGTTTTTTGGCTACACTTCGTTATTATTGTTCATTTATTTGTTTGCTGGAAATTAGAACTGAATTTAGTTTTGGAAAAAAAATCTTTGCGCTTAACAAACAAAATTAAATAAGTAGGCTAATGGATGTCTTCAGTGGAGTTCCTCACTCCCTGAAAGTAAAAGGAGTAAAGTAAAGAGTAACAGAGTTATGTAAAGAGAAAGAAAAGAGGATAAATGGAGAAGGCTCATTCTTTATCCTCTCACAGATGGGGCTCTATTTTAACGATCTAAGCAAAAAATCTAAAGCGTATGGTGCAAAACCATTAAGGGTGTGAATGTTTAAATTCACTTTTGCAATATTAAGGACAAAAAAAAAAGTCTACACCCAGGCGCATGGTCTAAAAGTGTTGTGCTTATTTTCTTAATGAGTTATGGGTGTGTTTTGATCATAACATGCATTAAACCAATCAGAGTCTCATCTCCCGTTCCCTTAAAGATTCAGTTGCATCATGCCATGGTGCATTTGTTATGGCGGACTTTGTAAATGGAAAAACTGAAGGCTTACAGTTAAACAGACCATCTGACTCAGCTTCTTGCAGGGCAGTCGGAGGCGAATATTCTTAGCAGAGAGCCATACCTGGCGGCGTCGGTGTGCCTCCGAACTGCTTGCTGGAGATGGCCGGGAGCTGAGTCCCACACCCTCTCGCTCTACTGGAACCAGTGATCTACCGCGGGAACTTCGGAGGACTCGCCAGTCCACGGGAACAAATAGGGTTGGTAACCTAGAACACATTGGAAAGGGGTTAGTCCGGTGGAGGCTTGTCGAAGGGAGTTTTGGGCATACTCGGCCCACGGTAGGTACTGGCTCCAGGTATTCTGGTGTTGGGCACAGTATGTCCGGAGGTAGCAAGAGATTTCCTGCATCTTCCGTTCCTGTCTGGCCATTGGTTTGAGGGTGGTACCCGGAGGAGAGGCTGATGGTGGTACCCAGAAGCTGGAAGGCTCGCCAGACCCTGGAGATAAATTGGGGTCCCCGGTCGGAGACGATATTTTCGGGAAGACCATAGTTGCGGAACACGTGTTCAAAGAGTGACTCTGTCGTTTCTAGAGCTGTAGGGAGTGTTTTGAGTGGGATGAGTTTGCAGTGTTTGGAAAATCAATCTACTATCACCAGTATGGTGGTGAAACCTCGAGAGGGAGGTAAGTCTGTGGCAAAGTCTATACCTAAGTGAGTCCAGGGTCGGCAGGGAATGGGTAACGGTTGTAATTTGCCTTCAGGGAGTGGGTGAGGAGTGGTGATGATGGCGCAGACCGAACACCCCCGAACATACTGAGAAACATCTTTGGTCATGCCCGGCCACCAATATTTCTTTTGCAGGAGCGAGAGGGTTCGCCTGCTGCCCAGATGTCCTGAGCCAAGGGACATGTGCGTACTATCGAGGAGCGAGAGTCGATGACTGGAGGGCACGTAGCTAAGGCCTTGGGGTAGTTCAGGAGGTGCAGGTTCCTCGAGGGTAGCGGCACGGATTTCCTCATCCACTCACCATAAGATGGGTGCTAGGAAGATTGAGGGAGGTAGTACTGGTTTGGGAGTGTCTTGAACTGGGTCAGGTGAGTACATACGGGACAGTGCGTTGGCTTTGCAGTTCTTGTATCCTAGTTGGTAGGTGATATTAAAGTGGAATCGTGCAAAGAAGAGGGACCAGCGAGCCTGTCGAGCATTCAGATGTTGTGCATTGTGAAGGTATTGGAGGTTTTTGTGGTCAGTGATAACGGTGAAGGGAAACTGGGCTCCTTCGAGCCAGTGCCACCACTCTACGAGAGCCAGTTTTATGGCTAGTAGTTCGCGGTCCCCTATCCCGTAGTTCTGCGCCACAGGACTTAATTTCTTGGAGTAGTACACACACAGATGGAGAGCTTTGGGTACACCAGACCACTGAGAGAGTATGGCACCTACTCCTATGCATCGACTTCTACCACGAAGGACCGTGTAGGATCGGGGTGCTCAAGGATGGGTGCTGAGGTGAATTTGCTCTTGAGGAGCATGAAGGCGTGGCGAGCGTCAGAGCTCCATGAGATGATGCGTCCTCCGCCTTTAAGGAGGGAAGACAAAGGGGCAGAGAGGAGACTGTAGTTCTTGATGAACCGTCAGTAGAAATTGGCAAATCCTAGGAATCTCTGGCGCTCTTTGACAGTCGGGGGTCAGCGGAGATCACGTACCAGAGGAAGGAGATGGTGGATTGGTGGAACTCGCACTTCTCTGCCTTGAGATAGAGTTGGTGCTCTCGGAGGCAATGTAGTACCTGGCACACATGAGTATGGTGGTCTTGTATGTTGAGAGAGTATGAGAATGTTGTCTATGTAGACGATGACACATTGATGAAGGAGGTCTCGGAAGATTTCGTTCATGTAATTCTGAAATACAGAGGGACTGTTAGCTAGCCCGTAGGGCATCACCTGGTACTCATAGTGGCCAGCAGGGGTGATGAAGGCGGTCTTTCACTCGTCTCCTTCTCGGATACGGATCAGGTTGTAGGCGATACAGAGGTCCAGCTTACTGAAGACCCATGCCTCCCGAAGCTCCTCAAGAGCTGCGAGTGGTAGCGGGTAAGCAAACTTAACCGTGGCCTCATTCAGCACCCGGTAATCGATACACAGCCTGAGTCCTCCATCCTTTTTGGCGACGAAGAAGAAGCTCGATGTGGCAGGTGATGATGAACCCCTGGTGAAGGGCTTCCTGGATGTAGCTTTCCATGCCCTCATGCTCAGGACGGGAAAGCGGGCAGATGCGTTCGTGCGGTAACTTGGCATTGGGCAGCAGGTCGATACTACAATCACAGGGCCGGTGAGGGGGTAGTCGTGTGGCCTGTTCCTTGCTAAATATGTCGAGGAAGGAGTGGTAGGTAGATGGGATGTTGGTAGTGAGGTCTGTCATTGGGTTTTCCCACTACGGTAGTCTGGAGAGGAAGAGATGGTTGAATTGGTGTAGGCTTGGCTATGGAAGGATGAGGAATGCAACTGAGTAAAAAATAGGAATGTGCCAATAATGCGCCTTAACACACCTTCTTTTCAGGCCCATGAGTCCGCAAAGTGGCACAAATGGATTTGCTATTTAAACAATGTGGTATGAAAATAGCAACAAATCACACCATACACACCTTGCGCCTTATCGCGCCATGTGTATGATAGGGCCCATGGTCTGTTTAAATGTTTTCTCGCTAGTGAAGCAGTTTTTCCACTCACAAAGTCTGCCATTTAAATAGCAAATGTGCCATGCACAACACAATGGGAGGTTAAATGCATGTTATGCTCAAAACACACCCATAACTCATTAAAAGAATAAAGACAACCCTTTTAGACCACACTCTGGCCTTTTCCGTCCTTAAAATAGCAAAAGTGAATTCGACATTGTGCTTTAAATATTGCACTTAGATTATTTAAATAGAGCCGTATTGTTAATGCTGTAAATCTATTAATCTCCATTTGAACTGGTGTGTTCTCAGGGGTGTTTCTAATACCCTACCTGGTGTTCGTGGTGACCTGTGGGGTGCCTCTATTCCTGCTGGAGACGGTTATGGGGCAGTTCACACATGAAGGGGGCATTACATGCTGGAATCGCCTCTGTCCAGTGGCTGAGGGTCAGAGTAATAAAAATGTTAATTTAATTATTTATGAATATATAATACTTTTTAAAGGATTTTTTAAAGGACTTTTTTTTCTTCATGCAAACTTTGTTTTTGGCAAACTTACAACTTTTTTATTGCAAAAAAATGTATTTGCCCTTATGCATATAATGGGGTGTCATACTTCTCGTTAGGTCCACTAACTTCTCCCCTGGCTGTATATTTTTTTTAAATATGTAATGAAGTTAATATTTCAATTTCCCAAATTGTATTTGTCCTGGTACAATGAGTGTTGACTAATAACCTTTTATTTCAAAGTTGATTCTCTTTTAGATACTGTGTCTGTTTGCTTTTATCAGGTATTGGCTATGCAGGACAGCTCACAGTGCTGTACAGCTGCATGTATTTTACCATCATTCTGGCCTGGGCACTTTTCTACCTCATCTTCTCTTTCAGCTCCCAACTGCCATGGGCCAGTTGTGACAACATCTGGAACACAGGTGATCATAATGTACATATTATTGTATATAGCTGAATATGCAGTTAAACCAGTGGCCCACAAATACAAATAAATAACTTCCAGTCTTCATTGGTTGACATTTGGAGAAAAAAATGGGGAAAATACACAAGCAAGCAAAAAGATTAAGCAGAAATGGGCAAAACATTTTGTTTGTGTCTATAAACTGAGTTTCTGATGTCAAGAAGTAAGAGTAAGAAAACGGGCCAATGAATGCCTATGAATTGGCAGCGCGCAGCTCTCGCAGCTGACAGCAATATTAATCAACTGAATTTAAAGCTGCCAGCCGCGTAGGACTTGGCACACTTCACTTTCAGAAGCCTCACATGCAACTGAGAGAGTCCTGTTTGCTGATCAAGACTATGATCCAGAGAGAGAGAGAGAGAGAGAGAGAGAGAGCTGTTTCTTCCGTGACCAGTGCGAGCAACAACGCGAGCAGCAGCGGTTGAGCTGGGTCCTATCTCCCATTCCTGGACGTTTCACTGGTCCAGTTCAAAAAAGAGCCGTTTTCCCTAAAAGAGCAACATGTCTTTTTAAAGATGTCGTACCGGCTGTGCGTTTCTGAATGCGGTGGTTTCCTGTCCCCAGATGATGGGCACGAGACGCAATGCTCATGCCCTCAGTGCGAGGGCATGTCTGTTGCGCAGCTGAGATCGTGGTTAGTAGCCACTCCTCCTCCATGACCCCTCCCTTCCTCGTCTCTGCCCTGGGCCGTCCTTCTGGCTGGGTCTTCCGACTCCAGCTCCCATCCTGGTTCCTCCCTCCTGAAACTCCTCCCTGGCTTATTACTGCACTCCTTGTCTCCCAGCGTCCTTCCTGGTTCCTCCCTCCTAAGACTCCTAAAGGGATTCTTTTAACCTCATCTATTTTAAACAGTGAGTGCTCTTACTCGTAAGTCCATCAAAGATCTGGGAACGGAAAGGTAACACCTGATTGTTATGCCTAATTTACATTTAAGAAGAAACCATGTTGAGTGAGTCTACCAAAAGGTCTAAGATTGTTCTTAATCAACATTCAAAGAGAATCCTTATTAACATGATCAAATGGGAAGAAACTTTATAAAATGTCTGAACAGAGAATCATTGGTGTTCATTCTGACTCCGGTGAACCCAAGGTACTGCCATGCACTTTGTTACTACTACTCTGGAATAAAACTTTTTTTTTCTTCAAGATGCCGCCTGAGGGATTGGAGATCATTGTAGTTAAGCTTAGGCTTGCGCCCTTGTCCTTTACGCACTGAAATTTCTCCAGATTCCTTGAATCTTTTATTTATGTTATGCACTGTTGAAGGTGAAATATCTAAATGTCTTCCTAACTTTCTTTGAGGAACATTGTTTTTAAACATTTCAATAATTTTCTCACATATTTGTTAGCAAATTGTCGATCTTCGGCCAATCTTTGCTCTTAAAGGACTAGACCTTTCTTGGATGCTGCTTTTGTACCAAATCATAATTACTGTCTCAGAGACAAACTCTGTGATCCTCTCCTGAATACAGACTGTCCCATCACTGGCTCTTCACTACTGGCTCTTCACATTTCCCATCAACCCCTGCACTGATTACCGGTCCAGCTGAGAACTATCTACCGTCTATTTAAGCAGACTGTTTTTACTCACACGTTGTGAAGTCTTGTTCTATTGTTGCAATTCTGAGCGTTTATATCCTGTTTTGCCTTCCTGTTGTGACCCTGCCTTCCTTTTGTTTGTGATTGTTTGCTGCCTGCATTTTGGACTGTTTATTCAGATTTCGGACATTGATTTTTTGCTGCCAGCCCTCCCTGCTGAAAAAAACAGCATAGACCAGCATGATTACCAATGCTGGTTTAGCTGGTCTACCAGCTTGCCTTGCTGGTGATGCTGGTAGACCAGCTTGGTCTTGCTGGTCATGCTGGTCTACCAGCTTGGTACTGCTGGTCATGCTGGTCTACCAGCTTGGTACTGCTGGTCATGCTGGTAGACCAGCTTGGTCTTGCGGGTCATGTTGGTGGACCAGCTTGATCTTGCGGGTCATGTTGGTAGACCAGCTTGATCTTGCTGGTCATGCTGGTAGACCAGCTTCGGCTTGCTGGTGATGCTGCTGACCAGCATGGGATGCTGGTGCTGGTATGCTTGCTACCAGCATAGCACCAGCATCCCATGCTGGTCACCAGCTTAACACCAGCATCCCAGCACCAGCATCCCATGCTGGTCACCAGCATACCAGCACTAAAACACAACATATGCTGCTCCTGCTGGTGACCAGCAATGCTGGTCTATGCTGTTATTTTCAGCAGGGCTGATTCTTAACCTGTTGTTTGTCTTTTTTTTAATTGTGTTTTCCATACTGTCCCAACGTTTTCTGATTTGGGATGGTATAACACAATGCTCTATTATTCAATCTATGCAAATCCTGAATTTTAGCAGTGACGAAAGTGCACAATGATGCACTTTTAATAAATCCTAATAGTTTTTTTTTTGTTTATTTTGTTTTGTGAAAGTGACTTACAACTCACTCGTATAAGTTGCAGGAAATGTTGTCTTGGACCCACTGTATGGATTGTCTTGGTCACTGTATTAAACATTCTAAAATTATAATTCTCCATATTTAATCTAAATATTTAATTCTCTCTCTCTCTCTCTCTCTCTCTCTCTCTCTCTCTCTCTCTCTCTCTCTTTTAGACAACTGTGTAAATCTTGCTGCAAGAAATCTTACTTTCAACCGATCAGCACTGATTAATTCAACACCTGCAGCTACTGAGTTCTGGGAGTAAATAAACACAATACAAGAACAAATCTAAATATCATATAAAAACTCTAAATGTTAAATAAAACTGTTTGTGGAAAAATAGCAAAATAGCCAATCATTACTCTCTTTACTGTCACACTGTACAGACGCAGAGTTCTGTCTCTCTCTGGAGGTATTGAGGAGATCGGCAAGATCAACTGGGAGATTGTTTTGTGTCTCATGGTAATGTGGATCATATGTTATTTCTGCATCTGGAAAGGAGTCAAATCTACAGGCAAGGTGTGCAAGAATATTAATTTAGAGAGATTTGTCTAAAATAATATTTGTAACATATACATGTAATTCTCATATTAAATTTCATTGCTTTTTTCAAGTCTCACAAACTTTGAAAAATGTTTAGTTTTAAATGAACACTTACTGTTTTTCAAGACAAATGCCTGTTTTTATATAAATATTAGCAATATTACACAAGTAGCAGTGCGATATGGCTGTTTATCAGCACTGCAAAGATTTGGCTTTAGGTAATTACATCTTCTGATATACAGCCATATTGCAATGCTACTCATATTATATTACATATATACAACAGTTCAATGCGTTTGTGTAAAAAAAAATACAATAAAACATGTTTGAATGAGGAACTGCTTCCTTCCTCCACAAATTCACATCTGAATTTGATCGTTTATAGCCTAGGGAAAGTCTCTGTTGCTAATTCCGAACTAATAAATAAATCAATAGATTTCTGTATTGCACTTGTAGGTGGTGTATTTCACAGCTACATTTCCTTATGTGATGCTGCTTGTGTTGCTGATTCGTGGGTTGACTCTTCCTGGAGCTCTGCAGGGGGTTGTGTTTTACCTGTACCCTGAACCGGCCCGCCTTGCTGACCCACAGGTAACTCCACATCTGTCCTCTTCCTCCAAAATAACTTATAACAAAATAAACAAGAGGTCACTTGAAACCAAAGGTTCCGTTAGGCTTTCTCATTGTCCATCATTTTGACAGGCAGGGTTGTAGATCGTTCCATCATGATCTCATTAGATATCAATTTATTCATTGTTCATTTAAAATTGTAATAAGACATTTAATAACTTTTGTTTTCAGTTCACATTTTCATTTTTCATTTTGAGCTAATATCTAAGCAATATTATAAAATACAACAATGCTAAAATATACATTTCGGTTCACTTACCTGATGAATAAACTGCACTTGGTTTTCCATCATTAACCGTAAAGATTGTAATGTTAAAGTGGAATTAATTTAAATTAGAATCAACATCTGTCTTTGACACATTAAAGATACTTTTCAGACATTTAATTTTACATGTGCAATTTTTGTTGTTGTTGTTGTTAAAGGTTGTTTTTATAGGACTAAACCTTATTGGAGCCTCAAACAATATTTGAACACTGTCTGTGTATTGGATACTGATGAAGCAGGATGCCATGGGATGTCAGTTTCACAGCAGTAAAAGTGCACTTTACAGCTAATTAAAAACATTCAGAAAAGATGTCTGTGTTGTGTCACAGGGCAAACTTACAGTGTAGCCATAATAACAGACACTTTGAGCTTAGAATTGTATTATTGCACTTTGACCAACTATTTTTAGTCTATATCGAAAAATTTATTGATTTGTTCATTTATATTTGGCTTAGTCCCTGATTTATCAGGGGTCGCCACAGCTAAATGAACCGCCAATTACTCTGGCACATGTTTTGCCCAGCAGATGCCCTTCCGGGCACAACCCAGTATTGGGAAACACCCATACACTTTCTCATTCAACCAAACACTCCTACACTACGGCCAATTTTAGTTACTCCAATTTAACTATTGCCCAGTGGAAACCCATGCGAACAAGGGGAGAACATGCAAACTCCACACAGAAATGCCAACTGGTCCAGCGAACTCGAAACCAGCGACCTTCTTGCTGTGAGGTGACAGTGCTAAATGCTGAGCCACTGTGCCACCCCCATATAAGAACATAACTACATTCATTCATTCATTTTCATTTCGGCTTAGTCCCTTTATTAATCTGGGGTCGCCACAGCAGAATGAACCGCCAACTTATCCAGCATATGTTCTACGCAGCGGATGCCCTTCCAGCTGCAACCCATCTCTGGGAAACATCCATACACAACCATTCACACTGATACACTACAGACAATTTAGCTTACCCAATTCACCTATACCGCATGTCTTTGGACTTGTGGGGGAAACCGGAGCACCCGGAGGAAACCCACGCCAACACGGGGAGAACATGCAAACTCCACACAGAAACGCCAACTGACCCAACGGAGGCTCGAACCAGCGACCTTCTTGCTGTGAGGCGACCGTGCTATCCACTGCGCCACTGTGAGGCCCAACATAACAACATAATTACATTAAAGAAATAACTTTTTTCATCACTATTAAATAAAAATGTCATTGACAGAAGATTCTTGGTAAACAATAACTGTTTTAAGCATAACTACTTTGTACAATGGTTATAGATTCTGATTGCTGAAGTATTTTTTTAGTAATGACATTTTAAACTTGAAGCTTTGAAACAAGTTATTAATAAATTCTAAGTTGTGTGTTTGTTTAGGTTTGGATGGAGGCAGGAACTCAGGTCTTCTTCTCCTATAGTCTATGTAGTGGTATTCTCATTGCACTTGGCAGCTATAATCAATACAGCAACAACTGCTACAGGTTAGAATTTACCATGGAAAGAATCAAATGATAAATTAATGCAGAAATTATTTCTAATTTTTTTAATATATATATATATATATGTCCATCAGAGACTGCTTTTGGCTTTCCCTTCTGAACAGTGGCACCAGTTTTGTGGCTGGTTTTGCTGTGTTCTCAGTCTTGGGCTTCATGGCTCATGTGCAGGGCGTCCCCATTGAAGAAGTAGCAGAATCAGGTACTGCACCATTTCATAAAAACACAGGAGGTTTTATAACATATAAAGACAAACATAATGACTAAGAATGTGAAATGTTCACAATCAGATGTCCCTCTGTCTCTGTCAGGTCCAGGACTAGCATTCATTGCTTATCCACAGGCAGTAGCTATGATGCCTTTCCCTCAGTTGTGGGCTGTTTTTTTCTTCATCATGATTATTTTGCTAGGCCTAGATACACAGGTGAGCTAAAACTAACACATATGAAGATTTATTTATTTATTTTTTTAAACTTCACTATATTTATTTAAAGCATTTAAAGCATGTATTAAATTGGAGTTTATAAAACTAAAACTAAATTAGGCTTTTATATGATTGTTCAAATGTCTGTATCTATATGTAAACCAAAATATAACTGTTAAATATACACTTAAATTTAAGACTGTGATTACATTAGAGCAATACAAGAAACTTTTTAAAGGGATAGTTCACCCCAAAGATTTATTTTAATCACCCTCAAATTTTAGATTTTTGACCGCAAGGTACAGTCTGTCCTGTCAAACGCACATCACATGACAGCAGCTACTCAAAAGCCCACAAACTTGTAAACAAAGTGTTGCTGTCATTTCTGGAGGCATTTCATCATCACGACCAAGTTGTGGATTACTTCAGAAGATCAGCACTCTGGCTAAGCATTATCCAGAGAGAACCCAATAAACATTCTATATGATTCATGCATTAAGCAATCAATGAATTTTTATTAGTTAAATGACCATGATGTATTAATTCCCTAATAACATATATTTACTAATGATGTAAATTCATATGTTAATTACGACAATAGTCAAAGTTATGTACTTCAAACTTCCAGCTGTCGGCTTGAGTCAATTATTAGCTAAAGATTTGAAGATATCGTTATGTTGACTACTGTTAATTAATTGGTTATATATTGTAAGTAGTTAGTCTGAGCCTTAAAAGTCATAACATAATGATATCTTAGCAAATCATTAGCTAATTGACCTATTGTGGTAACTGTCACTTAAATGTATACTATTATACTATACTGTATGTTATTTGGGAATTAATACATTATGACACTGTCAAGGTTGTGGGGTGGGGAAAGGAGCGAGGACTTAATTGCAGGACAAAAACGGGTTTATTAATAATAGAAATAAAATAAACAGCAAAATAAACTACCCCAAGGGGGAAAACATTAACAAAACAAACAAACTGTGCTGGCAGGGAAGAGCAGGGCTGGACAGGGCTAGACACAACAGGACAAGGTGAAATACGACGACAAACTGGCACAGGACCACAAACATGAGGAGAATATAAGCAGAAATAATTAACACAAAGACAGGTGAACATAATAAACTAATATGGGTTAACAAGGAGGGTGGGACTACACAATAGACGGGAGAGCATATGACACAAAGAAACAACAAAAGCCATGTGCTCACACAAAACGAGACTAGAACACGCAGCCAATGAGAGAACTCATTAACCATGTGTTCACATGAGACAAAGCACGCAGCGCAAGTAAACATGCACCACGTGCTAAACACAACACCAACAGAAGACTGAACGCAAGACACAAGTACACGATAAATGAAAACACTCACTGAGCACTCACACATGCAACGTGCATGTTTCATCCCAGCGCGTCTGAAATCGAAACCAACTAGACTGAGAAGCTGGGAATGAAACGGCATGGTGCAGGACAAGAGCACGCATCCAGACCACATGCGGACCTCCCGCTTAATGTGGGCGCGCGCACGGTCCGAGCATAACCAGGACGGCTCTCATATGATGACACACAATGACAGAAAATGAGCACTCGACCCGAGAAAACTCGAACCGAGTACAACATACAGGACAAGACAGGACTAGTGTCTGGACTCTGCCACCAAAACATGAATTTACAAGAACTGAGTAGCAGAACCCTGATAGACACATTAACAAATTATAGATTGCTGAATCATTAATATATGTTTCAGCTCTTCGTGAGTTATATAATTTGTCTTGAATGATTTAACTTTTATAGAAATGTTTGAGTTCCAGTATTCATGTGCTAGTTGACTTTTTATCATGAGTTCAAAGATTCTGAATTAATTTTCTGTTGCATTCTTCAAAGTTTGTCGGAATAGAGTGTGTGATTACATCAGTGATGGACTTGTTTCCCGGGGTGCTCCGCAGAGCTGGTCGCAGAGAACTTTTGGTCCTGCTCCTCTGTCTCGCTTGTTTCTGCGGACAACTCATCATGGTTACAGAGGTCAGAGCAATGTGTGTATGTTCATTCTGGTTTTGATGGTTTACAACGACAGCAATTTGTATAATGATGTGGGTATGACCCAGGTATTACAACAATGGAGGTGGTTTATGAGGACATGCCTTGTGTCCTTGTAATTTAAAATGTTTATAATCATGATCTTTTCACATTCAAATTTGGGGTTTGGTTTAGGGGTAGGCTGTTTATAATATAATAAGCTGTTTTTACTGTATAAAATACATTACGTCTATGGAGAGTCCCCATAAACCACCAATACTGACACAAAGCTGAGTGAAAATACCGCATGACACACAGATGAGTAACAGTAAAAAATAAACAAACAAACAAACAACAGCAAGCAGGTGGATGTCTGTTAGGAAATGGTTGATGGAAAGTGTAGAGGTAATCTAAAAGCACAGAAGGAGGAAAGGTGGTAGCCTATTGACCTAACCGTATCAAGGGTCAATTGTCAAGACTAGATAATGAGGCTATGAGAGAGGTGAGTATTAATGGAGTCCTTGATGATGAAATAAATTGTAACACAGGTCAAAGAGGGAGAGGCAGGGAGAGGAAAGTTGATAACCGTAGGTGTCCACAGGTGTCAAAGCCAGTTCCTGGAGGGCTGCAACCCTGCACAGATTAGTTCCAACCCTGCTTCAACACACTTACCTGTAGGTTTCAAACAAGTCTGTAGCACTCAATTAGTTTGATCAGGTGTGTTTAATTAGGGTTTGAACTAAATGTTGCAGAGCTCCTGCCCTCTAGGAACTGGCTTTGACACCCGTGTCATAGGCTGACCATGTCCCCAGGGAAAAAAATCATGATCTTTTCTCTGGACAAAGGTAAGCAGATGCGGTCTTGAGGATTCCAGCAACTTTTCTTTAGAGCTGTAGCTCTCTCAGTCATTGGCAGTATTCCATATATATTGCTGGGACTGTGTTGAGTTCATCATTAGTGCACCAACTATCAGCTCTGGATACAGGCCAGATCTAAATTTATGTGAACCTTGGAATAAGAGAGTATAGATGCAGTTCAAATAACAATGTTTATTGGAAAGTGCTCTAGGATCTGGTAGCCCTGATTAATGCAGCCTAACAATCCTTTATGTATTAGAGCTGAGTTAATAGAGCAATCGTCCACTATATCTAGTAATTTTGCATTGTAATCTGCAGGGTGGGATGTATGTATTCCAGCTGTTTGATAACTACGCCTGTAATGGAGCCTGTCTTCTGTTCCTGTCTGTGTTTGAGTCTCTGGCCATTGGTTGGATCTTCGGTGAGAGTCAAACAAGCTACAAAACAATTATTTACAGTCTATATAATTAAAAGCATATAAAAATCGCAATAAATACAATAATACAAAATGTTAAGAGACTGCAATAACTGTTTTTGTTCTTTTTTTCCTGACACAGGGGCTGAGAAAATGTTTGACATAATCGAGGACATGACAAAGTCACAACCCAACTATTGGTTCATGCTGTGCTGGAAATACCTGACTCCTCTTGTGTCCCTGGTTTGTATCTATAGCTGGATTTCTCACATTTATGCTTGATCTCAAAATGGACCGTTACATTCAAGTAGTCATTCAAATAGTAAAGAATGTTACTAAAAACTACAACATCATGGGTTTTATTCTCAACAAAAATCACCATGCTTGAACAAATAACAAGCGCATAGATTTGCTCTTGACATTGTTTGGGATCTATGAACCCTAGCATAGAAAAAAACACTAGCATTAGCGTTACCATTATTATGATAGACTCATTCAGTAGCGAACTTGAGTTTATGTGACTTACACTTTTCTTTGAAAAAAGCTCCTTATGTCCACCTTCTTTTCTTTTTTTTTTCGCCATCCACACTTGCGTGTCAACCACATCACACACCTTATTCTTGCACAGTGAAAATCCCCCCGCAGTTTTGCTGCTATTACATCTGAACGTAGCTATCTCACATTACAACAGGAAGAGGCACAGCCAATCACAATGTTCATATGTGTTTGGGGCGGTAGGACTCGAGTAAAAAAACGTGATTTAACCATAGACTGTGCGATTTTGTATTTATTTATTTATTTATTTATTTATTTAAATTATTGGTGGGGACATTTCAATAGTCGGTGGATATTGGTAGGAACACATCACCTCCGTCCATGCTAATTCTACACCCCTGACCAATACAAAAAAAAAATGGGTTACACTTTATCTAAAATTTAATTAGATAAAATGTCTACTAAATGCATAAATATAAATGTAGAACCTGTATTTGTAACACTTTTTCCTCTGTTTATTTCCAGATGTCTTTTGTTTATTCTATGGTGAGGTACAAACCTCTGACTTTTAACCGCTGGTATGTGTACCCGGACTGGGCATATGCACTAGGCTGGTTACTGGCTCTGTCCTCCATTCTGCTGGTGCCTGGATGGGCACTGGGCCGAATGTGTGCTGGTAAAGGAAGTCTGAAGCAGGTGAGACTAAACATGCTTACCCATGATGCTTCAAGAGGTGAAAAAATGAACCAATAGTAAATGTGCCTAAAATTCTAATGCTGTTTTCACTTGCGTTGGGGCCACTTGTGTAATCCTGACACAAATCTCACACTCTCCTTTAAACAAATACAGGAACAAACTGCAGAGATGGAAGACTTGGTCAAGAGCAGCACAATATAAAGCATTGCATGGGGGTACAAAAGGTTTCTGAAACATAGCGAATGTCATGTTAATATTAATGCAATTAAAGGGAATACTTAAATGTTTCAAAACACTATTATAAAATGTCATAGCATGGGTAATTTTTCACCATCATTCAGCATAATTTCTAATTGTTAAATATTTGCATACAAATGGCTTACACCTAATGTTTTGAAGGATAATGGCAAAGTATAAATAAGAATACAATTAATTCGTGTTTAGGGGCTGCGCTTTTAAATGAGTTTTGTTCTAAATATGCTTGTCAAGATTTTTTGGGAGTATATAATCTCTTGTTAAACTGAGTCACATTTTAGTGGGCGTCTTCTGTAGATCATGGTAAATACTTATCGATAATAATTATGGATATTTTTGCACAGAAATAAAACCACAGAAATAAAAATGACCTGGTTACACACACACTTTTTGTTTTCATGTTTTTATGGGGAAATAGACCCATAGACCTAATGATTTTTATGTGAAAGCTCAAATTGAAGTATCAATGTCCTTTCAAAATCTGTCTGAAGATTTTGTTACCAAAATGGAAGAAGGTTAACAAATGGATAAAAGCAAGACATGGACTGATAGCACCACCCAAAAGGCATTCCATGTGACCAGAGGTGAGGAAAGGTTGTTTTGAGGGGGCAGGGAAGGTTATGGCATTTGATAAAAGATGGATGCAAATACATTTTTATTAAAAATTGAAAAGTCTTCTCGTCAATCTCAGTTGTGAGAGCAGCAAATAATGACTTCTAGTTGATCATTTGGAAAAGTGGCAGAAGGTAGATTTTTCCAATGAATCATCTATTGAACTGCATCCCAATCATCACAAATACTGCAGAAGCCCTTTTGGAACCTGCATGGACCCAAGATAGTCACAGAAATCAGTCAAGTTTGGTGAAGGAAAAATCATGGTTTGGGGTTACATTAAGTATGGGGGTGTGCGAGAGATCTGCAGAGTGGATGGCAACATCAACAGCCTGAGGTATCAAGACATTTGTGCTGCCCGTTACACTACAAATAACAGGAGAGGGCAAATTCTTCAGCAGGATAGCGCTCCTTCTCACACTTCAGCCGCCACATCAAAGTTCCTGAAAGCAAAGAAGGTCAAGGTGCTCAAGGATTGGCCAGCCCAGTCACCAGACATGAACATTATTGAGCATGTCTGGGGTAAGATGAAGGAGGAGGCATTGAAGATGAATCCAAAGAATCTTGATGAACTCTGGGAGTCCTGCAAGAATGCTTTCTTTGGCATTCCAGATTACTTTATTAATATTATTTGAGCCATTGCAGAGATGTATGAATGCAGTCCTCCACGCTCATGTGAGTCATACACAATATTAATTATTTTTACACTGCACCATGACTTTAAATTGTATACTGTACATTATTTATGTTAAGTGACAAGACTTTTGTCTAAGTCAGACCTTACTGTCTTACTTTAATAGCTAAACTACTGCATTTTTATTTCATGGCAGCTTTAAACATAAAAAATAACTGAAATATCACAGTGGACTTACAATTTTATCTTTAACTATATATATACTGTTGTCAGGAGTTCAGACCTCTTCTTTTAAATGCTGGTACTGTATGTGTACTTAACCTGGGTACCTGCCCGGCTCTCCAAATATGTACTGATTATACATGTTCACATATGATTTTTCAACAGGTGAAAAAGCCGTTGAAATTTAATCAAGTCTAGGGATGTGTATTTCTTTAACCAAAGCTAAACTGCATAACAAATCAAGATTTAATCAGTCTTAACAGTTTAATGTTTCATTGGGTCTGTTTATCTTTACAGCATTGCCAAATGATGAATCCACCAGAGCTTAAAAAGCATTGCCTTTGCTGCTGGTTCTCTGACTTGTTTCATGAATTTTATAATTTGTTTTATGCAAACAGCTTTAGTTAATTTTCTCACACTGTTTGCCTGTTAAATTTAAAATGGGAGGGGGAGTCAGTGTAGGAACAGGAGGAACTCACAGAAGGAGCGCAAACTCAGAACCACGGTGAAACCAGCAGACAATGAACAAGCCAAAGGGATGAGTATTTACAGTTTTAGTTTTTCAGTGAATATATATACATATTATATGTGCACAGGCACTGTCAATGAAGATACTTGCACAATGCAAAAAAAAAAAAAAAAAACTTCAGAAAACAAATGCCTCGGACCACAAGTGGGCTGTGGGGGCTCTCTAGAGGCCACTGGACCCTAAGCAGCCACTTAATTCACTTAAAAGGAGAATAGGATCTGCTCCAGTGTATTCATGTGGCTAGTGTTGTTGTTTTAGATGTTATTGTCCTGTCTGACCCTCGTGGAATGAGAAACGAATCTGGAAAAAAATCACGTCAAAGAAGGACAGAACACACACACTGATTGCATGATTACCAATCATAATCCAATGGTGTTTAGGAGCCAAAACTTTCTCCCCCAAAACTTTGCTTTGGTGAGCTGTTTCGAACTTTGGAAATGAACTCAAAAAGAACTTTGTTTCAAACTAGATTTCATTTGAATTATAACAGGGCCTTAAATTCACTTCCTGTCATTCACTCTGTATGGACGGTCATATTTGTCACTCGGCTCTTTGGTCATAAGTTGTTGGCAAAGAGAGAAGAGAAAGGTAAATATCTGCAGTATTTGCCAGTAGTTTTATCCACAATGAAGATACAAGGAAACCAAACTATTGAGACATAACGTGAATAAATACAGGTTATAATAATGTGATCTGTGATTGATCTGTGTATAAACTGATCAATAATTAAATATTCATGGAATTATTGGACATTCCACATTACTGGAAGCAATTACTTGCAGCAAACTTATCAAAATAAGAGTTGAAACAGAACATAAATATGAGAGATCTAAAATAGGGTCAGTGATGTTAGGTTACACCTTAGTAAAAACTTAAAGCTGCCTCCAGAGGATTTATGTTTTTCATATTTAAATTTTCTTGAAACAAACTATTTAGTATAGCATATTTTACCTGAAGCTTACTCATTCACCAGGCTTATAAATTTCAGACTTGTGTGTGTGTGTGTATATATATATATATATATATATATATATAT
>CAIGQW010001850.1:2096535-2111416 GCA_903798125.1 Danio choprae | reverse complement strand
TATATATATATATATATATATATGCATGTTCAACTATATTAGCTGTAATTTTATGTGTTCATATACATGGCCATATATCAGGTTCACATATGTGTTAAACAGACCACTCATTATAACCAAGTGTACTCCTAATTGTGGCTTTAAATATATATACATCAAACCAAAGGTCTTTTATCAAATCTTTATTTTAATCTGCATGTTGTGTAATAATGTATCTGTTGAAGTGATCCTGACTCCTGAACATTCAAACCGCAAAGAAAAGCCGGGAATCATACACACGTACATACTTTAATCTTATGTTACAGATCTCATGTCAGAACACACACTTATACATTCTTTAGATGCATTAAAATTGCATCACATACTCATGCTGCTACATGAGGAAGCACAAATATCAGTCACGTCATTCATTTCATACTCAAACTCATGATCTGCTTCACAGCCATCAAACCCACACGGCTCAGAACATCTCTGGACTGAACTGACGACCACTGTTGTGTACAAATGCACCATCAATATCTATAGAAGGAAAACTAAGGAGATAAAGTTAAAGAAACAAAAGTCATGAAGAACTCAAACATAGAAAACAATCAGCAAAGGTCAAATCTAAAGGTTTTTTTTTTTGTTTTGTTTGTTTGTTTTGTTTTGTGTACTGATTTTAGAGGAAAATTTGTTAACCAAAGCAGAAAGTACTAAACTCTGAAATGCATAATCACATTACCCAAAGTATTTTGTATGCGTGAACTGAATAAGTGAATTGATTCCTTAAAAATTCTCGGCAAGCTAATAAAAGGAAATATACCATCACAACAACATCAAATAATAGTTCAATTAGTGTCATGTCCAGGGTATCAAAATGTGCCAAAACGCTTGGAATAGTACATACAATGGGGGTAAAGTAAAGATGTTGCAGAATACATTAAGGCTGACACAAAACACCATTAACACAAGAAAACTCACAAGACACCATCATGATCTGTGATTAAAAAGGGAAGAAAAAAATAAACACAGCTTACATGAATATTAAAATTTGACCGTTCATCTCGATGTGAACCCAATCCAAAGGCTTGAGTAATGGGTGTCTTGGTCCATGGTCAAAAATGAAGACTTAAAGCAAGCCGATTAATGTAATGAGATTAATGAAGTGAGTACTGCATAGAAGAGCATAAGCTTCATGGACCTAAATAAGAGCACTGCGACAACGGTTCTCACAAAGTTCTTAAGCTTTGACTTTCGGATCGCCCTGCATCATACTCATGCTGTTTACTTGATAAGGCCCCTACAGAGAGGGGATCTCATCACAAATAATGCATTTTTGCTATATAATGTAATTCCCAAGGCGAACTCATTCTTCAAAAAGAAAAGTACTACTCACTGTGGCAGTAATTTCCAACTCGTCAATTTGTCTGGAAACATAACATCACGTTTGATTACTCTGTGATCAACTATGCATAAAGTGTTGCAAACGAAACAATTGATTCCGTTATGGGGCAAGACAGCAGATTCAGTTTACCATGTCCGAGACAAAACTAGCAAATGGCGGTATATGGGATGTGCGTTAAATTCTGCATATGTCTCATCAGACTCTTTGGATGATTACTGATTAAGATGATTAGAAACAAGACCCGTGGAGATGGCACACAGCACAGTTGAGCTGCTGTCCTTGAGCATGGCACTGGGTTTCCATAGAAACACCCAGTCCTAGGACAATAACGTAACATCTGACTTGTTTGAGATGTTCGAGAAAGTATTGTAAAGTCTCCCTTGCTGCTCTCAGCAGGTTTCCGGTAGCAGTCTAAAGCAGGTTCCCATGTGTGGAGCTGTCTGGAGGCATAATGGGATCATCTGGTAGACTATAAATTCCTCTATGGGCTCTGATTTGCTCAGAAATGGTGGTGCTATCATTGGGATGATCATATTGACCTGTGGACGGACATTCTGCATCTGTCATGGGAGCTAGCAGAGGGGATGGGGGCGCAACCTCTTCAGTCCCGTTAAGTCTGTATCCGTACACTAATGGAGTATCAGGTTTGGTACTTGTGGCTGCCTCAACTTCCACCTTTGAGTGAGACCTGTCCCCTCCATCACTGCTGTCTGTGGGTAGGCACTTGAGGCTGGGATAATGCCCAGACTCAGACATGACCTGCTGAAGCTTCTCCCAGGCAGCCGGTGCATCAACGCCTGCTTGGGCAGCCTGGAAAAGCAGTTGGGCATGTTGGCGGAGCTGGGCAATGTCTCGCTCTGTGGCAGTATTTTGCCGTAGTAGATCCTGCGTCCTTAAGGTGATGTCCAGCAGCCCCGACTGGCTCAGAATCTCCACTGTGTTGAGGAAGCGGCGGTGACGTGCTGTCCCTTTGAAGGTGTGTGACCCTTTGCCAGAGTCACTTTTCTGTCCTGGGCAATGTTTATGGGGCTCTTTTCTGGTTGGGATTAGATCAATGGATGAAGGAGGGGAAGGAATCTGAGTGCTTGAGACCGACGGAGAGCTCACGCTGAGGGAGGCAGAGGGACTAGGTGGGCGGCATGGGTTCCAGTTCTTGTGAGTCTCAGAAGATGTCTCATGGCCTGCAGAAAGTGACCGTGAGAGGGAATGAGAGTTTAAAAGCAAGTTGTTGTCTGGTTGTTTGTGCAGGTGTTGCTTGGACACTTGCGTGGTTGTGGACACCTTCTCTCTTTTCTCCTCTGTGCAAACTCGCTTACTCAGGCTGTGCTCCTCTGTGTTACTTCCCCGATTTGTTGTAGGTTTTTCTGTGGTTTTCTTACTAGGGTGAGGCGCAATTCGAGGGTAGGAGTTTAGGATAGGGAGGTAAGTGTTTTTGCTCTTCTTCACATTCTTGCTTTCAGATCTCTGTGGCTGGGGTTTGAGGATGTGCAACGGGGGGCTCTGATTAATGCCAGGCTGTTGCAGCAAAAGGACATGTGTGGGAGCTTGACCGCCTGCAGTACCTCCACCCCACGACAGAGATGAAGGGAGGATGTGGTCCTGACCAGACTGCCCAGGCTTAAGGAAAAAAGGGAGGGAAAGACAAAATACCTTCTTGTACAAAACATCTTTACACAGTAAATGATTAGTTTTTACAAATGGCATAGTTTTGTTTTACACTCACTTCTACACGACCATTGTATACCTCTTACCATTTGTTTCATTTCCATGCATCATTTTGTTCTTTAACTTTTCCAGCTATCTGATTGTTTATTTTACCTTTGGCTTTGGTCCAAAATACAGTGGGCTGCTCTGCTGTTTACTTAATACAAAAGAGTGGGAAATACTTTAATCCATGTTGAATTGGGGTGTACTGTATGTTGGAGTATATTTTAAAGTTTGCATCAGATATGGAGGAACACATCAAATGAAGTATACCTTGACCTTAACTGCTATAGTTATAGCTGTGGCGCCCCACACGACATGCAAGAGAAAAAAACAAGGGCACAATTTATTAATTTGTTCTCTCTTTTTAAGTAAATCATGTGCATAATTTACTAGTTTGTTCCCTCATTCTAGGTCAAGGGTAGGCAACTTCTGTCTTGGAGAGCCACAGTCCTGCAGAATCTTGATCCAGCCTTGATAAAAAAACTCACCTGCCTGTAGTTGTCAAGTAACACTCATGCCGCAGTCACACTAGAGTTTGAAATTCTGTTGTATGGCACTGCGAAAAGGGGCGTGATTAAACAAGATGATTAGACAATAAAAAAGTGAGCTATTGGTCCATATTTAGAATTTCTGTACAGAGAGGTCATGTTTTGATCTTCGATTGGTTTCACGCAGTCACATGATGTGATTTCGCAGGTCAGAGTTCACCAAGCTTGAACTTTCCAACACAGCGAACTGCGAAACTTATTGCGCGAGCTTGCGTTTCCGGTCTTTTGCATTAGCATGTGTATGAATGGAAGTCTATGGGGAGAAAAGTGCGGTGTGACCGAGGCTTTAGTCCTTAATTAGCTTGTTCAGGAGTGTTTGATTAGGGTTGGTGCAAAATTCTGCAGGACTGCGACTCTCAAGGAGCAAACTTGCCTCCCCCCGTTCTAGGTAAATTGTGCACGCAAAATAATCATTACCTCCTAACATGTCAGCAATGGACAACTTTGATCCTGGAGGGCCGGTGTCCTGCAACATTAATCAAAAACACCTGGACATGCTAATTTGTGTCTTCAAGATCACTAGAAAGCTATAGGCAAGTGTGTTTGATTAGGGTTGTGGCTAAACTCTGCAGGACACCAGCCCTCCAGGACCGAAGTTGCCCATCCTTGTAACATATGCTGGTGCTTTATTCATCTTCAGTCTATTTATCGTATATGCCTATGTGTAACACAGCTCTAAGTGAAGTGAAATATCCAGCTAAGACTTAAATCTAAAAGTGCACCATGTTTAAAACTATTGATTCATCTATAAAAGAGTCGACTCGTAGTGCTTCGAATGAATCGCCGTGTGTAACGAGTCTTTAGCCGTGTTGGCGTGACGTCGATACAGAACTCAAGCCCCACCCACTTGTTGCACGCGCAGACCCGGGAAAATTTAAACCCCCCCCCCGGCCCCGCTCACAAACACTGTAGAAAGAAAAAGAGGAAGACAAACACTGTAGCAGATCCCGGTTGAATCAAGTGTGAGGGAAAGTTAGTGTTATTTTCCCTACCCAAAGATGAGGCTGTGAAGAGTCAGTGGTTGAAGTTTATTTTTGCAAAAATACTTCAGCATTATAGCCCCAGCCTTGTGCTGTGTTCCCATAATTTTTCTGACGAGTGCTTCAGCAATCTACACGCTTACAATGGGGCATTCGTCGGCCATTTGTTAAAGGAAGGATCAGGAAAGACTATTGATGTATGGGACTTTGTCAGAGCTTGACAGGAACTTTACAGTACACAGATCATGGATCGGTTTCTTCCTCCATTTCACAAGTGTAAGTAAATGTGATTAAAATAATTGCCTCCTAGTTTTCCCTAGCTTGCAAATTATGTATTTAAGTGTGTTTTGTTGTAACCACTTGTACTGTATCTGGTTAACTCTTTGTATTCTCATATTGCGTCTAAAACCATGTTAAAAACGCGACATATGGCAGTCGTTGGGATAATTAGGTAAAAATAAATGCATATTATAAGACAATGAAAGTGTTTTTTGACCTTGCATGCATATCAGACTGTTGTTGGAGACCCCAAAAACCAAAGTATGACCTTTTTAAATGCATAATAGGGGCTCTTTAATCAATTGTGCACATGCTCTAGTAAATAAAGGGAACAAGTGAATAAAATATATCTGCTTTTTTCTTGCATGTCATGTGTGGGGCTTGGTAGAAATCTCATAATTAACCAACTGGAAATTATTTGCATTAGCAGCAGATCAACTGGTCATAAAAACAGTGTTACCCATGCAATGCATATGTTGCCAAATTTTCCTTACTATACGACTAACCAAATCCAATATGGATGTGCCTTACAATGCCTAAAAATGGTGCATATGTCAGCAGCTCACTACATTTCAGAGCAGAGCTTCTTACTCTTACCACTTGGATTGTCTCACCTGCTTCAGCACAACATCTTTAATAATGAATATAGGGGTGAGTTCAGGGGTCCCAGATACCAACATGTGGCTTCTGTGTAGGGATCCCTTGCGGATCTGAGGCTCGCTCGCACTGCTCTGCCGATCATCTGCATCTGTCTGCAGGGAGTCTGAGCCAGTGTCTGAGAAAGAAACAAAGCAGTAGAAGGAGCAAGTACATTGGGTGGAACAGAGAAAGGAGACAGAAGGATGGGCAACAGGAAACAAAAAAGGGAAAGGAAGAAAGATTGCAGCCTTACAAAGTTGACACTGATGTTATTTAGCATCAAAATAGTACACTTTGTTTACAACTAATTAACAGGTCATGCACTTTCAGTGCCAAACATTAAAGTATGCACATAAAAGCAAGAATACATCCATTAATCCTTCTTGTACAAACACTTTCAGTTAAAAAAGGCACTGTCATAAAATTCAACAAGTTAAAGTATATATGAATATAAACAAGAATATGAACAAGTTAAATTGAATACGATATGGCTCCCACAGTCCAAAACTGAACCCCACTGAGCATCTTTGTCTTTAATGGTTTCCACTGATCAGTATGGCTCAGTACAGAACAGTATTTATTTCTATTTCCACTGTCAAATGTACCAGAATAGTTTACCATACCACTTTTTTGGCATCCTTTACAAAGAGTACCTAGTGGTACCAAAAGAGTGGAACTAGATTCACTGCTGAACACTATTGGTTTACAGATAATCATCACCAGCATGTTCAAGAAAACAAGGTAATGACAACACATGCAGTGCCATTTTTAAATATGCAGCCAAAACGTGACAGTAATAATAAAATGGCGGTAAAGAGTAATGAACTATGCTCAAACTAAGCTTCTTGTGACAAACAGCCACGTGCCAAGAAGCAAGAACAGATCTGCTGTTTGTCCTTTGTTTTATGGGTTGTTAACATGTCAGGTTCGAAAGTGTAGAAACTATGAGTGGTGCCACTTCAGCTTTGTATTTGCATGTGCTTGCAGTGCGTCTGTATTTGAAATAATGAACTTGAGTTTGCAAAAGAAGCGATATGTGAAGATGCTCTTCTTTGAGCAAGAATTATGTCCACAGCAACTTTCTGGAATACACCACGCCTACCAAGTAAGGGCACTATTGGCAGTGGAAACACAAGCCTGATCAAGGTGACCTGTATCAAACTGTACTGTACTGAACCATAGCTCTCAGAGGAAACGAGGCATTTACAATGTTCACATAGTCCTACTTGGAAACAATACTATAGGCAAAAAAACCCAGTTACCATGTTCCAACAAGTAGCAAGCCGTTATATGATCAAAGGAGGAGCATTTCCCTATTATTACCTATGGTTATGAAATTACATGGTTAACAAGCACATATGGGTGTGTGTTGTTTGAGTGTCCATGTTCTTCCGGCCAATTAGTGTTTGATCAAGAAAATGCTCACTCAAAAATGAAGTTCAGTCATTTTTATTTTATTCATCATCACAATCTAAACCCATCTACCTTTTTCTTCCATGAAAAAGGAAATATTTCCCAGAACATTTAAGCTGCTCTTTGTCCAAACAAAGAAGCCATAGGTTATATAGACTATACGAGAAAAAAAAGTTGCAAGATCTCCTTTTGTGTTCTACAGGACAGACAAAACTTACAGTGTGTATAGTGTGAGATGGCCATATATAAACACAGAGGGTATTATAACATGTGATAGGGCCATTTTGTACAAACTGTTCAATAGTATACACACGTTCCTGAATTTATTTTCTGTATTAATGCTGGCGTGCCAATGTGAGAGATCCCTTATTTGTATTCTCTATCCAAACATATTTGATGACCTTCTAATACAGTACATTAAATGACAGGTTAAGATGAGGGACTGTATGAGTAAAAACTGGTAGCGGGTGTCTACTCTTTTATTGTATTACTCTCACCTTTGACCATAGAACATAGCTGCAGCAGAATATGCTTCTTGCTCTTTGGATTTATTTTCATTACAAAGAGTTTACCGCAGGAGTTATTCCAACCTTTGTTCACCATTCGACTATCAAGAGAGTGTGATTCATTGACAAATTGTTGTACATATAATGGATTGAACAGGACTAAAAATTCTGAATTTTTTACATTCACAGAAACCTGGTGGGTGGATTCCTTTTTGGCTTTTGAATATATTGTACATTGGGACAATTGTTCTTAATACACTGCTGGGTTTGACCCGGCTGTATTATTTGTCATAATAGTGTGATTTGAGTCTCTTATACCCCTTTTCCACTAGCATGAACCGGGTGCTAGTTCAGAGCTAGTGCTAGTTGATTTTTCTGTCAAGCCTTCTGAGAAGCACCATCTTATGTTTCCCAGTAAAGCAAACGTGGAACCACCAAATAGGCCATCTGCACTGTTATTAATGCTAACACTGCCCCTGATGCAAGCGCTTCTTACTTCTAGCCAGGGGCAGATCTAGAAAATTATTTATTTATGGGGTGGCATGAAAATTATGAGAAGAAGCTACACTGAAGCAAGCATCATTGCATGGTTTTTGTGGATTCGACGAATGCTGCACATATACTGTTTCAACAACTTTGCTGTTTAGTTGTAACTAGCAAGCAACTTCCTCAAGAAACACTACAAAAATGTTATGTAGGCTTAATGGGTAGACATATTTGTATCTGTAAACCTGAATACAACATACTTGTATGACAGCAATTCAGTATCTTGATTTGTTGATCATAATTTAGTATAATAACATACTGTATGCTTTTAGATCGAAAAAGCCAAATTGCATGCCCATTGCCAGGGTTTGAAAATTATGGAGATTTTTGTTTTATTATTATTTTTTATTATTATTTTATTGTGCTACATTAATGGCTACAACTAAAATATGTTTTACTTGTGTTGTTTCAAGCAGCAATACGCTAATATTTTTGGTGTAACAATTTTCCTTAAGATTTGGTGTTTGAAGGATGAATGACAACTTGTGCACTACATGATTTGCATAAACGTTTAATGTATGTTTATAAATTATATATAACAGCATGACTTCCGTTGTAAATGTGCTAAACTTATTGAAATAGCCTATATATCCTGGCCATTGTTTTAATTTGTGTTGTTCTACCAACTGTTGTATAAGGGTAATTCTGCTACTGTTTTGATGACGTTTGACAGTCTCATATGCATCATATGATGGTCATTGTGTTTATCTTCCCATCGATACAGTGTTGCCAAATATTACTACTAAAAAACAAACAAAAGCTATCCCCCAAAAGATTAACCAATTACCAAATAAGTTACAAGTATTTTGTAAATAGGATACTGAATCGCTAACCCCAAATTACTTTACACTGTTAGTATTAGAATTAAAAAAACAAGTCCAATGACTTGACACTTATAATCACTACATCTGGCAACATGGAAGAGTGAAGGCTGTGGCTACATGAAACAAACAAAGAAAAGCAGTTCATATAGCTCGTTTATTCAGACTTGTTTAATAGATTTATTTTCATTAATTAAAGATATATTGTATTTTTATGTCCTTACTATAACACATCCCTGCTGTTAATTGGTCAAGGAAACGCAGAGAAAAGGCATTGCCACCCCATCTACTCTGGTAGATCCTCCCCCTGCTTCTAGCCCAGTAATGGTTTGGTGCTACTTAAGAACCAATTTTCCTGGTTTAGAGCTGAGTCTTTGGATGTCGAAAAACAAAGAACCTACTTGGAACCAACTCTTATCTGGCTGAGCTTCTAAGTTACCGACAATCATCCTGAACTCTCAGATCCTCTGACAAATAACTTCTGTGTGCACCCCTGAAGCTGAAAGTCAGCCATTTTTGGCCCTATGAAAGAATATTTGAGGTTGGGTCCCATGCTAATACTGTTAATACTAGTAAAGCAGATTTATTGGGGTCCTCAAAAAGTATGTGGGCCCTTAGAATCATCCTAACTTATCCCCAACATTGTGGCACTCCTGCTGAATGGCACACCTGCTTTTTCAGTAACTGGTCCTAGACTTTGGAACAGCCTACCTCAGGACATTAGATCGGACCCTTCCATTTTAGTGTTTAAATCAGGGTTAAAGACTTATTTGTATTCCATTTGATTAATTTGTATGTTGGTTATTTAATTGTATGCAGTCTCGGCCTACAGTTTCTGGTTGTGCTATGTTGTTTCTTGTCTTTGTTCTTGTTATTGGTTTTGTACAGCACTTTGGTACACACCAGTGTTTTTAAATGTGACTTGACTTGACTTGGAACTAGACTCTGGCTATGAACCAGCACTTAAACTGCCTTGGTGGAAAAGGGATATTAGGAGGCGAATGTTACAGTTATTCTGTCAATACTCACCTGAGTAACCAGAGTCTTTCTCAGAGCAGCGGGAGCCACGTCCAGTTGATTCCTGTCCATTGTGTGCTCTGGCTCTTGAAGCCAAAAGTGCGGCACTGTTGCTTTTGTCCTTCGCGTTTTTACTGGCTGGACGAGAGGTGCGTTCCCTCTCCCCTACAAACCCTTGAGCATCACCTCTTGCTTCCTTGGGCATCCCGGGCCCTGAGGGAAAAGAGATACAGCTGGGCAGACAGTGGCCTCAAGCAGAATTTATTTACCCTTTTCTAAGTTGAGTTTGTTTTCAAGGTCATTGCATACAAACATGTTTGATCAGTAGCAATGATAACATGAGTCTATTTCTAAAAATGGCCACAAATGTTGAACTTTGTAAATCATCTTTTAACATCTATCTAAGGGACAGCTTTTTTTTAATTAATTGAAACATAAGTAATTATTTACCAATCTAGGTAATTTGTGTTCTGTAAGCTGCTAATAAGCTTTCAAAGTTAACTTATTTCACAGGAAATATATGCACATTCAATATACAAAGCACTCATTCTGTCAATAGTCAAAGTTTACATCAAGTAATTACTAAAGTGATTGTTACATAACAATTATTATGGCTTTTTAAAGTTCATGTTAAGCTGCTTTGACAATCTACAGTCTAAAAAGCACTATAGAAATGATGAACTGAAAATTAATTGAACAACTATTTATATATAACACAATGTCTATTAGGTTTAGCCTGTGCCATGTGTCAGATCATACCTTCTATGAAATCTCTTTTTTCGGCACATTAACTTTTATGAGACTTCTTTTAGTAGTGCTTATATTTTCTGGAAATTTTAGGTGTAAGACACTTTATTGACAGAACTGATACTTTCAGCTTCATTCTGACTGAATTAGAAATGCAGATACATTTAATAGGCATCAATGGATAAAAATGTTTTTGCCATCATGTTGTGTTTCTGGCCAACAGAGAGAAAACCAGACAATTCCCTGAATCCTGTGACTGCACATTCTGAAAGTTCATTCAGAATCTGACTTCAATTTTGAATATAAAATGTACTTTAACTTCACACATTTTATGTAGACTTAAACTCTGTTAAGGTTGTGCATGCCCCTATTACTACTTTAATTTCCATAATGCATTAAAACAATATGCATATCATTTGTAAATTGTAGGTCCATTTAAATCACAACATTAAAAAAACAACATTATTTTATGAATATATTTATTTTTAGAATAATACCATATTGTATAATTTCAATGTATTCACAATAACGAGTGAGTCAACAAAAAAAAGCATGTCTTTGTACCATGTTGTTACCACTTTTTTCTTCTTTTTTTATTTGGAAAGTGAAGTTTGTATTTTTATTTATGTTTTTGTCAATTGTCATACATTAACAAAAATCAGTCCAAAAGTGTGTGAGACTAGGAAAAGTCTAAGTAATCTACAAAAGTTTTTTAGCACTACTTCATAGATCGCTGTACATGAAAAAAAAGTATTTTTAAACACCAACGGATGTTCCATTTATACCCTGGTCAAAAATGACCTAATATGAAATATTTTTTATGATAATATGTCTAATATAAATAAACATAATACAAATCTGGGTGAAAATAAGCAACTTAAAAGCATCTCTCCTTGGTCAAAACTGTTTTACAAACATTAAGAAATAGAAATTTTCACTTGTTAAACAATAGTACTTTTGCCATAATGCTATTTGTTCCAATTTTAAAAAGAAATATCGAAGTGCCCTGTATTTTTTTCCCATGGTTAGAGGGATTTAGACTTGCTAGTGCTTTTTAAAAAAATCTAATTAAATGTCTAGAATTATTACTTTAAAATGAAAAGAAATTCACAGACAAGCCCTTGCGTTACCAGCACATCGGACACCAAGAACTATCTCTGAATAGAAAATCAATCAGAACTTTGAGTGAAACTTTAGAACCAACACAGTCAGCTGTTCTTCACACATTTAAATATTTGTGTCTAGCCTAAATTACACGTCTAAATACTGAAAAGCAAACTAGCAATAATCCAAAACAGTTATAAAATAATAATAGCAGCTCCAAAAAAGAATGAAACACTGATCCCTTGTTTAATTTGTATTATTCAGTAAACTAAATATGCAGTCTAATCAGCAAAAGTCTGAAACAAATCTTTTATAGGTCTTGTAATATTCTGTGGCATGAATTATCCTGCCAGAAGGAAGGTTATTTATTTAGACATAAACTAACACACAAAGAGAGAGAGAGAGAGAGAGAGAGAGAGAGAGCTCAAAGCCCTCCCTCTCCCGGACTGTTATGTAATAGGCTACTACAACAACAGCCAGGCTCAGTCTCCACTTCCTCCTGTTGAAACTACATAACAGCGGCAAAGTAACGTGCCATTGCGACTAGCCTGGACAATTTTTATGAGTAAATAAATCTGAAGCTTATGAAACATGTCAGTCAAACACTTTATCATTGCCAGCAGGTATAAACAAAAAGTGCAATAGAGTTTGCAGGGTAGTAAGATAGTTCACCCAAAAATGAAGATTAACTCACCATTTACGTGTGGTTTTAAACCTCTATGAGTTTTGTTGAACACAAATGTTGAACATTTGTTGAACATTAAAGTCAATACTATGGAAGTCAATGGTTACAGGTTTCCAGAATGAAAAAGGAAAGTCAAATTTGAAAGATGAGTAAATGATGACAGAAATTTTGGGGTGAACTATCTCTTTAAAACTTAAGTACCACATCAACATTGCCTACCTTATTGATGTATAGCACAAATTTTCGGGTCTTCTTCGGCCAGGGGAGCACACACACACTCCTAACTACCTGTCCAGGGGCAGTCTGTACCTCCCGTCATCTCGCTGACAAGGATGAAGACCACCAAGCGTGACCGAAACACATCACCTTTGCTTGTACTTTTTTTCCTGATTGTCTCCTGCTCTGGTTGTTCAGCCTCCTCCAGCCCCGTACTTCAAAACTGGCGACTGACAACTCCACCTGCCTCAAGCCCCGCCCATCCACACGGGTCCCGCCTACTTGCGTTATTGATACGTCGCTGAGCCAATAGCCCCAGAGGGATTCCACCTAATACCTCCCAACGCACGAGTGACGTAGGGGAGTAAGTGGCATGGCCAATCCTGTGAGCAGGCACGTGGAGAGGAGGAACGAGACGGTATGACAGGACGCAACTCAACGGACACGAAACATAACCAGACGGAGGAGTGGCGACGAAACCACGCATAAGCGTAACTAGATTTGGCTGTCCATGTGTTTGATATTTTGTAATCCTGACCACTGCCTATCTGTTGTGTCAAAAACGGCAAGGATATGACCAGTTAACCTTAACTTATGCCCGCAGGCCAACGTGTGATTGTAGCAATACTGGGAGATGCTTTCTCTAAGTCTAAGGTGTATTTATTATGAATTTAGAGGGATAGTTCACCCAAAAAATGAAAATTATGTAATCATTTACTCTCCCTCTGCTTGTTTAGAAACTGTCTGAGTTTCTTTCTTCTGTTTAACACAAAGGAAGATGTTCTGACGAATGTTGGGGAAAAAATCTCTTATGTAGCCTAGTATTTTCTCATACTAGGCTACTATGGATTTCTGTTTTTCTCAACATTCTTCACAATATCTTGTTTTGCGTTCAAAGAAATTCATATTTAGAGCCACTTGAGATTGAGTAGCTTAAATGGTGAGGAAATGTTCGTTTTTTTGGTGAGCTATCCCTTTAACGACAGGTCATTTTAGGCCCCATTACAAATGGTATGAATATCACTTTTATCAATCCTATCACAAGTGAATAATAAATGCTTAAATTGAGTCTAAAATGATTTGAGCTTGTCTGCTTTCGACCACTCAGCTGAAAGTGGATTTGATCGAACTGCTGTAAACTGCAACCGAGTGGTCGAGTGTGTTTGAACAGCCACAAAATTATGTAATACGTGTTGTGAGAAGGTCCACCAAAACAAGGTAATCATATTTTGCAATCTTGGTACCAAAACACACAAATTTGTGGTTGGCATCCATGTTCGTTTATTTTAAAGGGACAGCTTACCCCAAAATAATAATTTACTCACCCTCAAGTGGTTCCAAACCTTTATGGGTTAATTTCTTGTGTTGAACACAAAAGAAGATATTTTGAAGAAAGCTGTAACCATCGTCTTCCATAGTAGAAAAAATAAACATGGAAGTCAATGGCTATAGGTTTCTGTGTGGTTAAGTGGTTAACACTTTTCAAAATATCTTCTTTTGTGTTTAACAGAACAAAGTCGGCCATAAAGGTTTGAAATAAGTAAACGGTGAGTAAATATTTTAATTTTTGGGTGAACTATCCCTTTAATTTGCCTGCTTCCCTGCTCGCTCCTTAACCGTGTAACATGTGTTCATTCATTCAATTGCAGGATACGCGTCACGTTGAGTGCTTCCACAAAAGAGAGAGCCTATTGCATGAAGAAATAAGAGGAAAGGGTTTCAAAGAGATACGAACACAAGCATTCACAACAGACACATTTAAATGCATGTTAAAACCAAGTATGATGCATCTGGGCTCACAACCTGTCATCTTGTCAGTGAAAATGTAATAGCTCTATAATTGCTGGATATTTAATCACAGATAACGTTATTATCACTGCATTGTATTAAACTGCAAAAAGGCTGAAAAGACACAAACTTCAGTGTTGTCCTTATAAGTTTAATGATTTTTAAATAACAGAAGCACCGCTTTACATTTAATATTAAATGCACTATTTCCTCACCCTCAAGTGGTCCCAGTTTCTTTATTCTGTTCAACAGAAAAGCTAAACCCTACAACTACTGGCTTCCATAGTAGGAAAAACAAATACTATGGAAGTCAATGGTTACAGGTTTGCAGCTTTCTTTAAAATATCTTCATTTATATTCAACAGAAGAAACAAAGTCAAACAGGTTTGAAAGAGAGTAAATGTTGACAGAACTTTCCTTTTTGGATGAACTATCCCTTTAAGTAAAAAAAAAGAATTATATATATATATATATATATATATATATATATATATATATATA
>CAIGQW010001850.1:2074753-2087072 GCA_903798125.1 Danio choprae | reverse complement strand
ATATATATATATATATATATTGTAAGAAGTGACTACTTTTAAAAAAACACGAGTAAATCTGCTGCTTTAACTTAAGAAAAATGTGTAAAAATGTTGCCTTAAAATTAAGTAAATGAACTATATATATATAAAAAAAAAAAGATAAAAAAGTTAAGTCAGCTTAACAGTTCCAAGTTGCAATGGGTTTACTCACTTTAAGTAAAGCTTTTAAGGCAACAGGTTTACAAACCTTTTTTATGGTAAATAAAATAATTGCTTCTATCAGTTTATAAAACTATAAACTATACAAATATTGTAATAATAATGTCATTATTTGGGTTACCTAAACAATTAAGTAAGGCTTTTAAACATTTCAAAAACGTTTTATGACAATTTATCTTTCTACAAATTTCTAATGAGTATTTCAGAACAATTACGATTGAAGAATAAATATCTCATTACCAGACACTGAAATGTCTGAATGTGGCTCAGTGGAGAACTTACTATACCCTTGCACACCTTAGAAGAAGCCTTTTGGGGGGGAACGAACACACACACACACACACACACACACACACACAAACACACACGGTCCACCAAGTTATATTCACACACTTCTGGATTAGTAAGAGGCAGACAGCTTTTTTTTTTTTTTTTTTTTGGTAAAAGAATTTACTTGCATGAATGTCCTAATAGCAAAGCATAACCCATAGAACTCTGTAGCAAAAAAAAAAAAATTATAAATTGAAAGTTTGCTGAAATATTTCAAGTTTCCCCCCACCGTTTGCATCCCCAGCGCTAAAAAGCAAACCGAGCATCGATGATGACATTCGTGATTGTTCATCACATTCAGAACGGAACAGTCGATGGTTAAAGTTGCAAAATAATTTCACTTCAAAGCTGATTTGTCCTACAGGTAGGTATATACACACACAAGAAAACGGATGAAATTATTACAGCAGACCCTTTTAGATCTTCAACCCCTCATGTCTCCAACCCGAATGTGTCTTTTTAAAAACTATATTTGAGCATTATTAATGGTGTGAACTACAGTGCGCATTTGTTATTCGTAATGTGTGTTTTAATGATAAGGGCAAATGGCACCATCTAGCGGTCTCTCTCAGTCAAGGCAATAAGGGCTGTTTCAAAACCTAGCGAGTTGCCTGTACAGACAGCATATGTGTTTAAGGCCCGTAGAAGCACTTCAGTTCGGCCCTGCTGTTGGTACCAGTGAGGACCTGCCTGTATGTGTAAGTTTATGGATGAGGGATGGTAATATATATATATGTGTGTGTGTGTTTAACAAGCACGTTTGTCATATCCCAACTGTTGCAAATATATACTGTGACCACCATTTTACACACCCACACATGCACAAATAAACCACACTCACACGAATGGAAAAACGGACAGAACAAACAAACAAAAACTATTGCAATATATATTTTATATATATATTTTTTATCAAGACAATTTAATTTCAGGGAGTGAAATAATAAAATAATGAATAAAACAAATGAAAGAACGAATGAAAGAACAAATAAAAGAAAAAAAAAAAGTCTGATGTTCCTTACATGAAGCATCTTAAAAAAGACAAAAGAAGAAATAACACCTCACACATCTAAGCGGCGTGTCCAGTCTGGAGAAGCACGCTTGCGTTACAAATCTGGAGATGAACTTGAATATTTCCTCTAACCATTATTCTATACTACACTAATAAAATAAAAATAAAAAAAGGAGAAATGAAAAAGTGTCAAGGCTGCGACAACAATGGCGTAGCACGTAGATAATGTGTTTTCACTGTTTGCTACTTAAAACCAGTCGGACGCAGTTAAATAACATGACATTCAAATCTTCAATTATGTTGCTGTTGTTTGTTGTACTTTAGTCTATAAATTTCAACATCAATGTCTGCAAAAAAAGAGAATGAAAACATGATCGTTTCTATGATACACTAACCTTGGAGCATCAAGCCTCCAGATGAAAACTGGACAAAGCTTCTCCAAGGCTCTCGGCTGGGGAGGAAATCACAATCTCCCTGCTAACACGCTAGCGCTGTCTTCCTCCCTCTCTCTCTCTCTCTCTCTCTTCCCTTTAAAGCACAAACATTTTCACATCTATAGTGTGTGAGCCTTCCAAACCCCTAACAATCCCACCCCTGTTCTACTCCTTTAACTTTATGCCCATGTACAAAAATCGAAACACAAAAAGACACACAGTTTAAGATGTTGACTGAAAACACACACACACACACACACAGACACACACAGACAGACAGACACACACACACACAGACACAGCATTCAGTACACTAGCCAGGCAGAAAAACAGCACTATTCCTTTCTGTGTTACCCAATCATCGGTCCTCTGGCTGTAAAAACACTATTGGTAACAGCTAGTTCCAGAAAGAGCACTTGTACATTTGCAGAAATATGGCTTGGAGACTGTAACAATCAGCGGGAGAAGTTTCCAAATTGGTTGCGTTATCTTGTCCCCACAAGATATTTTAGAGTGTGTTCAAGATTTGTGTTTGCAAGAGTCCAGTGTTTTGAGTGCGAGCGTATTTGTGTGTCCTGAAACCTGCTGGTGCTGAGCTGTGTTTCTCGATGGTACCTGATTGGTTGAGCTTTATTCAGTGATTGCTGGATTGTGTAGCAGTGTGTAGTGTCAGGCTACGACTGGCTGGAGGAAGAGCCAATCGGAAACCAGGACTGAGAGCAGAGGGTACCACCCTGTCTATAGGTGGATGGTTCACAGGTGCAGTAGTTCCGCCTAGAACCCGTTCCTGGAGGGCTTGGGTTGCTGGTGCACGTGTCCTTGTATGAGTTTGTGTATGTGAGGGGCGTCCGGCTTGCTGGTAAGGGTGAGAGAGTTGGGAAGGAGGAGGGTGGGGGGAGGGGGTGTTCACTCCCGCACACTGGCTGAGTAGGAGAACTGGGAGAAGTGTGTGCGTGTATCTGGGTCCTCCGCGTCAAGACTGTCATCTGTGAGCAATGGAAACAGAGAACAATATAAAAGCAGCTCAAATTTAAATTTTCTTAATAGTTAACACTGGAACTACCAGAATTCTGTAACTACTAGAATTACCAGAGACTGTTCTCATATAAGATGTCATATTTACATTCAAAGCTTCTACTGAGATATTCAATTTAAGCTTTGAATGTCTGTCATCATATTTAATTAAGTCATCACCCTAAAAATATTATCTTTTTGGTAATATGGCCTTTGAATGTATAGTTAGGCTACTAGGCCTCCCGCGAATGTCGGCGCCTTTAATTTACTCTTTCCCACGCTGGGGAGAAGGCAGGTTTTTCGCAGCACTGAATATGCCGTCTTGAAAGACATATGAAATAAAGCAATGTTTTTGCCAAAATAAAGTTACGTTTTTGTTAGCAGGAAGTTGCTAGGCAACAGGCACGCATATTAAAGTCGCGGGGAAAAGTAGCAGACAATGAAAAGTATGCGGCCATTTTGAGCGCTATGGTATTTCTAGGTAGAATAACTCTTCTGTGTTTTGTAATTTTAATAAAATAACTACGTTAGAAAGAACTATAAATGTATTTAGGAAAAGTCAGAGTATTGTAGATATATGTGTTTTATTTCAACAAAGTTATTAAATTGCAAAGATTAACCACCGCATTGGTAGCTCTAGTGTTAATGCTTGTATGACCTAAAAAAAATCATAGAAACAAAAAAAATCCATATGAACCTAGCAGTTTATTCCAAACTATGTTTGACAAGACATGATTTAAGCTTTTGTTAACATACAAGGAAGTCTTACAGATTTGGAACAGCATTTCAGGGGTAAACTTGCAATTTAATTCAAAATGTCAAAATCATGATGCCTAAATTTACTTGTCGCATATAACATTTAATGATTCTTAATTAATTAAAGGGGCGAGTTGCTGGTTTGAGTCCCAGCTCGGTCAGTTGTCATTTCTGTGTGAAGTTTGCATGTTCTCCCCATGTTAGTGTGGGTTTCCTCCGAGTGCTTCGGTTTCCCCCACAAACCAAAGACACGTGGTATAGGTGAATTGAATAAACAAAATAGGCTTTAGTGTATGTGTGTGAATGGATGTTTCCCAGTACTGGGTTGCAGCTGGAAGGACATCCGCTGTGTAAAACATATGCTGGCTAAGTTGGCAGTTCATTCCGCTGTGGCAACCCCTGATATATAAAGGGACTAAGCCGAAGGAAAATGAATGAATGAATAAATAATTAAAAGTAATCTTAAGTAACAGTTTAAAGGCCACATAAAATGTTAGTTCACTCAAAAATTAAATCTTATTAATTACCACCCTCATGTTGTTCCAAATCCCTGAGACTTTTATTGATCTTTGGAACACACATTAAGATAATTTAGGTGAAATCTGAGAGCTTCCTCATCGTCCAAACTCCAGAAAAGTGACAAAAAAAATCTCTCAAAACAGTCCATACATCTTCATTATAGTTCAACTGAGAATACTTTTGCACATGAAATAAAAAACAACTTAAATTTTTTCCCCCCTCAGTGTAAATATGTGTTTATGTAATGCAATTGTTCGCACCTCTGATATATTACCTCAGATGCGCCTGTGCTTTGATTCAAACAGAGACAGTCACATGATCACCCGGGAGAATATACATCACTGCACAGTGCTTGCAAATGTACGCAATATACTGACACTGAGCAGAAGAAATTAACTGTTCAATAAAGTCATAATTTTGTTTTATGTGCTCACAGAGGCATTCTCATAGCTTGATAATATTACAATTGAACCATTGAAGGCATATGGTCTGTTTTGAGGATGTTTTTTGATATTTTTCTGAACTTTGAACGAGTCGAGAACCTTGCCGTCTATGGAGGACGAGGGAGCTGTCAGACTTCATCTAAAATATCTTCAGTTGTATTCTCAGGGGTTTGAAACAACATGAAGGTGAGTAATTAATTCAAAAATGTTCATTGAACTAGCCCTTTAACAGTTGTCTGCCATAATAATAAAGTCCTTTTTGGTTGGCTAAGTAAAAGAGTTAGCTATGTTCTTGTCCAATCCATCAAACTGACATCAGAGAATGAACATGGAAGCATATATTCAGTATACTGATTATAATGACCATTACTTTTATCTGGGGAGTAACTTCCCCACAGGACTGACAACAATGCAAGTAAGGTCCATTTCAAGTGAATGCAGACTCCAATACTGGTCCATAACAAGCACAGTGACACCAGGAAGGACCGAGGTACTCACATTGGTCAGGTGGTGTGACAGTAATGGTCTGTGCAGTGAACTCATCATCAAAGTAGCGCGTATCTGTCTCTGAGGTCACTTGCGGCTTGAAGGGTGGGATGAGCTGTAGAAAACAAGAGGAGGGTGGGAGGGGGAAAAAACGAGAATTCTAAACATTGGGCTTTCATACGTCTGTTATATGGCACATGCAAAGGTCAATGTAAATTATTATTAGAATTTATGATCACTTTATTCTTATGTACAATTCACACTATTAACAAACTAACCATTAACCATTAACTAAGACTTTTAGCTCAATAAACTACTAATCAGCTGCTGATTAATAGTTAGTAAGATAGAAAAGTTGGGTTAGGGTATTGGGAATGTAAAATAAAATCATACAAGTGCTAATAAACAGTTATTATCTTAATAATAGGCAGGCAATAAGCTATGTAATAATGTTGTAAAACCCCTTATGACTATAAACACTATTATCTGAAATATTACATTATTCCATTTTCTCAACTTATGTTAAGCTGCTTTGACACAATTTACATTGTAAAAGTGCTAGACAAATAAAGATAAATTGAATTAAATTGTCAAAGGGATAGTTCACACAAAACAAATTGTGCCAAAGCAGTTTAGCCAAAGCAGTTTGAAGTTTTTATTTTGTTTTGTTTTGTTTAACACAAAAGAAAATACATTTATAAATGTTGAAAACCTGTAACCATTGACTTCCATAGTAGGAAACTTCAACAGAACCAAAAAAAACAACAGGTTTGCAACAAGTCAAGTGTGGGTAAATGGAGGTTTTTGGGTGAACTATCCCTTTAAACTCAAAGTCAGTGTGCTACAATTTTCAGCATGTGCACACACACGCAAGACAAATTTACATGTGCACCAATAATGTGATGAAGACCAATTAAAAATATTACAAATAAATCACAGTAAGGACAACTTTCATTATTTTGCTAATGTGCTAAGAACTTTAGCCTATTTTTATTTATTCTTTTCTCCATCTATTTTACCTTCTTTTGAAGCACATCTTGCCAGTTCATGTTGTTAAAGAACTTGTGTGTCATCACTTCTTTGGCATCTTCAGGACCTCCGCCAAGCCTTAAAAACACCAAAATGCATGTTATTTAAACACATGCAAGAAACGCTTCACTACAAAAGCAGAAACGGGTGCTCCTCTTACCTCTGTTTGGGGTCTTTTTTGAGAAGGCCAGCCAGCAGGGCTTTGGCCTCGGGTGAGAGGTTTCTAGGGAAGCGAATCTCCTCCATTAAAATGAGCTCAAACAGACGCTCGTGGTCTTGGTTGTAGAACGGTAGCCGACCGCACATCATTTCATACATTACCACTCCAAGACCCCACCAGTCCACTGCACGGCCATAATCGTTGTCTTCTAATACCTATGGGAAGATAAGCAATGGAGAGAATGACATCAAAAGAGAAATAAAAACGCTGAACAAGAATTTTCTTTAATATTGGGGTTAGGGCTAAACGATTTGGAGAAATCAAAATCTTGATTAATTGAACATTTTAACTCGATTACAATCAATGAATTATTATTTTATTTATTTGTTTTATTGTTTTGCCCTCAAGTTGTGTATAGTAAATATGCTCACAAATTACAAGTGAGAGATTTCTGAATGAAGGCTGCATTACTTGATTTTAAAATAATTGAAGGACACACACACACACACACACACACACACACACACACACACACACACACTATCTACCATCTATGATTATTTATTAAACATCAACATTGAACAAATTAAAACACGCATTGCCTAAAACTTATTAAAAAAGTGAAAATAAATAAATAACTTGCACTTTTGGAAACCAAATAAATTATTGTCAGTGTTTTTCATATTGAAAGTAGAAGATAAGCAGCATCTCTTCTCTCTTGCATATCCTGTACATAATATTTTAAACAGTGCATTTCTTGCATCTTCTGTAAACAAATATTTTACTGTAAATAATAATTTTAATGCAAGGAAAATATGCCGTCTCAAGGCATCTCAGCGCAGCTCCCAATCATCGTCAATGTAGTGCAAAGTAAAGCTCAAGAAAAGCTCCATCGTCCTACTTGACCAGAGATCAGATGTGGCTGCAAAGTGGCCACAGAAATATAAATCTGCCTCATTCTTTAACAGAGCGGGGTCACATGACTCCATTTATCCAAAATTCTCATTTATTTATTACTTTTTATTGCAAATAGTAGCTTATAACATTTATAAAACAAACGAAACAATAGTTTGACTTTTTTTTAGGATAATTCTAAAGGACGTGACGTACATGAACTATCTTTCATCCGAAGACATGAAGCCAATGCTTATAAAGTTGAAAATGAATCAAAACAACCATCATGTAAAGTAATGTCAGTTTGTCATGTGACAGAAAACGAACATCTCAATTACACTTCATAATTAAACTGTCATAACAGTGTCATTTTAATTACCTTATCTCCCAATCCCTGTTATAGTTAGAGCATGTACAAACATATTAATATTTGTATATGATGCTTTCTGTACTGCTTTATTCTCACTGATGTCATCTCTTTATTATGTTTTGTTGTTATTGAGAGGAAATGCACAGAAAGTATTAACATATTCACTTAAACGTCAAACAGAGCAGTGTGGGGGCCGTGCGCATGTCTGTAATCAGTATAGAACTGTAAATACATTTCCAGTGCATTGAATCACATTCAGTCTCTTATATAAGCATGAGCAATTCAGTTAATTGACACCGCTTAAATACTGAAAAACAATGAGTAGCTTAAACTATAATTAACTATTAGGACATCTTTTTTTTCTTTGGAACAACATAAACTGATGTATTGTGGACAATAAGAATACATCGGTTATGCACCAAGAATAAGTCTAAGCTTAGATTTTTTTTTTTAAGCTAGATTGTTTGCACTTTAAGTTTCAAGATAAACGTCAGATTTGTGTGTCCATATGTAACCAACCTATCTTGATGTGTTGCTGCAGAATTCAGTTCCTCAGTTTGTGTGTGACAAAGAAGCAACTATATATCAAGACGTTCAGTGGTGTGGTCACAACCAGATTCATTGTGTGTGCGTGCGCATGAATACTTCCGGCATTTCTGTGGCTAATTTTGAGGTTATTGTTGCGTCTTATTAGAAATGATGAAAAAAAACTACTTGCAATCCGATTTGAGAAAGAGTATCAAGACTGACACACATTTGTAAAAAGCTAATTAGAATCGAAAATATCAAGTGTAGTTTAAATATTGCAAAAGTCTGAAATCCTAAGTTTTCTGCTGTCCAGACTCAAAAAGTTGCTGGCAGCCTGAACATAGCCTTATATTTTCCATTTATAAAGCATCTTTGCATTGGCCAAAAGAGTAATCCTGTTAAAATATTGTAACTGTACTTTATGCCTTTTAAACAATGAATACAAAGTAGATGTAAGAATTTTAATTTGTCTTTAAATAGCACTTGCTTCTAATAAACATTTTTTTTATTATTTGTTTTATTTAACAGTATTACAGGCTAAAAACACATCAACTTTAACCCTTTAAAGGGATAGTTCACCTAAATACTCAACCTTCAAGTGGTTCCAATGAATTTATGAATTTCTTTCTTCTATTGAACAATAAAAATATTTTGAAGAAAGTTGGAAACCTGCAACCATTGACTTCCATAGTGTATATTTTTCCTTCTATGGAAGTCAATGATTTCAGCTTTCATCAAAATATCTTCCTGTGTGTTCAACAAAAGAAAAGAAAGGTTAAATAGGCTTGGAACAAGTGAAGGCTAATACAATTCTGACCGGTTTAAATTTTGGGTGAACTACCCCTTTAACTAGTGACTAAAATCAATTCCTCAAAAGCCAAATATTGTCTTAAACCTTCATCTAGTACTTCTTGACATGTATTGCATCACTTTGTTAAGATGCCGTTTGGCTTCTGCTCTCCTTTCAATGTGGTGAAGTTCAAAACATTCAAACAACAAAACAATTTATTGCTTTAAAACACTGAAGGATTTCATTACAATGGTTCAGAAAATGAGTAAATCGTTGCTAGGCCTGAGTCATGGCATTTGTTTTTTCCATTTTCAATCTGGTTCTAAAGCTACGATCTATAAATGGGTTGAGAAAGTGTTAATGGAGTGAGTTGGCAGTACCTCAGGGGCAAGGTACTCTGGGGTCCCACAGAATGTCTTCATGGTGGCCTCATTAGTAATGCCCTCTTTACACAGGCCAAAGTCTGTGATTTTAATGTGACCGTCTTTATCCAGCATTAGATTCTCCAGCTGCAAAAACAAATGCAATTCAAACGGAATTAGCAAAGCATGTTTAGCCATTTGTGGTATACAAAAAGGGAACACGGACTTCATGTCATTGTGGTCTATGACACAATTACATGACATACTTTTCAAAAACAACTCAAAACTATTTCCACAACAATTACGCATAGCATTTAAATGGGAAAACCTTTAGGTCCCTGTAGACGACATCTTTAGAGTGCAGATACTCCAACGCCGAAACGATTTCAGCCCCATAGAAGCGAGCTCTGTCCTCCGTAAACACGCGCTCTCGAGACAAGTGGAAGAACAGCTGGAAACACGCAAAAATGAGACAAAACAAAAGTTTAAGAGACAGAATGGTAAAGGATTTTCTGCTTTGTTTTTTTAAGAGGAGACAGGATTTGACAAACCTCGCCTCCGTTTGCGTACTCCATGACGAAACACAGTCGATCTCGTGTCTGGAAGGCGTATTTTAGTGTCTATATTTGGAGAGATTTGAAAGCTATGTTAATTAACAAAATGTAAAAATAAAAGAGAATTGTGTAATAATAAAAATAATATAATATGTACCGTAAGGAAAGGATGCCGTGTGTTCTGCAACACTCTGCTTTCTGTGATTGTGTGTGCAACTTCATCCTAAAATAACCACAAGACAAACTTGTCAAGATTCTCAAAAGCATAATTCTGGATCCTTTTAAGTGTTTGATGCACATGGTGCCCACCTTAGCAATGATGACCTCTTTGCGTAGGATCTTCATGGCGTAGTACATGCCAGTAGCCTTTTCCCTCACTAGAATAACCTTACCAAAAGTGCCTTTACCCAGCAGCTTTAAGTAGTCAAAGTCACTCATGGTCTGAGGAAAAAATTTAAAAATAAGTTGTAGATGTTTTGTATATGAATTAATAATATCCTGAATACATTTCCAGGGGTGCAGATATGTGCCATAGCTTACAAAATTAGTTTAAGTCCGACTCATTATCCATCAGGCAATAACTGTGCCACATGTATCCACAACTTGGGTCTAGCATGGGCTTAACCCTCATAACACATTCATATCAGTACAGTATTTTTTTATCTGTACATCAGCTTGAAGCTGAAGTATCAGTAGTTTTATAAATGTCAAAACTTTATGTTTTAGAACTAAAACCAGATTTTATCTGATAAGTGAACTTGAAAATAATTCAGTGTTCTTTTTATACATTTATATTTTATATTTATATGTCTTATGTTGCACCAGTGTAATTTTGACAATAGCCAAAAATGCATTGTATGGGTTCAAATTAATCATTTTTCTTATGTCAAAATCATTAAAGTAATATTAAGTTTAATAAATGCTAAAGTACAGTGGTCCCTCGTTATTCGCGGGAGTTACATACAATTCTAAAATGCATGGTGCGGTGCATCTGGTGTGCAACCCCCTCTACGATGGTCTTGCTGTGGACAGTTACAATCCTTTTTGAATCCTTATTGGAACTCGCACTGCTAGTGATCGAAGATTTGCGTAAATTTGGCAAGCTGAACGCATTCTGTACTGTAGAGGAGACACAGAGGAGATTGACTGACAATGGTCTACAGCCAATCAGGACGCAGACCACAATGCGCTGTAAAAAAAAAAAACGCATATCAAATTGGACTTTAAAAAAAAAACAGAAACTGCGAGTCCGCAAAAGGTGAACCGCGTTATAGCGAGGGACTACTGTATTAACATATTATGCAAAGTTCATGTTCCATGATGATTTTGTTTTGTAAATAAAGAAAATATATCAATATAAAAATATATTTTGGTTAGTAATGTACATTGGCAAGCACTTCCATCAGACAACTTTAAAGGCAATTTACTCAGTATGTTGATTATTTTTTTAAACCCACAGATTGCAGGTTTTCAAATAGTTGCATCTCGCCCAATTACTGTCCAATCCAAACCAAGTACATCAATGGAAAGCTTATTCAGTCATCTTTCAGGTGACTTATAGATCTCAATTTCCAAAACAAATTTACACTTATGACTGCTTTTGTGGTCCAGGGTCACATATAATCTAAAAAACATATATCCAGAGAACTACCAGTATTAACCTTGTTGAACAAATGCACAAATGAACAAATGCAATTTAAGTTCAGAGCAGCCAAACTTAGCCAGAAAACACAAAATAATGAATATCACTCTAGAGTTTGCACCGAGTTTGACTAATCTGAATGTCTCTCAATGAATAAGCTCAACAGAAATGTGTGTGATTTTGAATAATGCTCAATATTACCAAACCAATATAAAAATCTAATGTAAAGTGAGCAGGTCTAAATGTAATGCTGCAGTCTGCATTCTGACTGATATAATGTTTAAAAATATATTATCATTAAGCAAATATTCTATCATAAAGATATTAACAAATTTCCATTACTTCTTCAAAATTTGATTTGAAAAAATTATAATATTGAGCATATTAATCCTGTTCAATTGAGAGGAGAAATGAGATGTTTTTAAGTGATGAAGTGAAGGATGTTACCCTAATAAACATAAGATGGATACACTTTTCAGTCATGGCACTCACCACTTTGGTGCGGGACTTTGTGATGGCAGCCTCCATCCCCTCCAGACTGTTGTCTCCAGGGGAGCCAAAGTTGATATCCATTGGCTCATCTTCTTCCCGGGACTTGAGCCCATTGGCCACAGCCTGGATGGCACGTATCCACTCCTCTCTGCAAGGACAAGTTCAAATCCCACAACAACTTTTTACTTGTTATTTTGTCTGATTTTAAGGTGACCTCATGATTACTAAAGGTATAACAGTACATGCATTCATCCGGATCCATTCATTTATTAATTAGATTTAATGCTAGGGCTGTGCAGTAAG
>CAIGQW010001850.1:2042829-2074353 GCA_903798125.1 Danio choprae | reverse complement strand
TATATATATAAAAAACTGTTAAATGTTTAGCTTTCAATAATATATAATGGCTCGAACAGGCAGGGGAACTTGATTTGTCATCATCCCGCCATCATGCATCTGTTATTGTAAGCGCCATAGACTTTCTGGCCGCTACACTTCTTTAGAGTTTTGTGTTCCATCATCAATTAACATTCAGAAACGGAAAATCGATTTTTGACACTTGTTAATCTATTCAGAATCATTCGAGTCTGCAGCGTGATGAATAAAGAATCAAAAATGTGAGAGAGAGAGAGCAGAGATGGAGTTTACAGCTTTTATTTACTCCATAGCAGTGAAATAGGGGCTCCTGGGTTCTGCTATAACTTCAGTGTCAGTGAAAGAGTGTCCAGCAAACTCAGAAGCAGTGAATTGTGCACAGTTTTCTGCTTTTAAAGTAGTTACACTTTAAGCTTTTTAAGTTAAGTAGCACTTTAATTACTCGCGGTCGCCTCCCTCGCCATGGTATTCTGCCGCAATATAGCGCATATAAGATAAATGACATCAGTACGTAATAACCAGTTATGATCTATTACAGAAGCAAATCGCGGTGCATCAAAGAAACAATTAATATTGATACCCCTACTTAAAAGTATTAGCACCTACAGCGTAGCTAGATTTTATGCACTAAAATGTACAAATATGTACTCTTTCAACCATTTGAAAGGTATTACCCCATGTCTGTTTCTGCACCATTTACATTACAGTCTAGATTACATAAATCTACTTTTTTACTTTTTTTTACTATTGTATAAATGCAATAATTATAGATTTTTTTGTTTTGTTTGACAATATTGTTATTTCCCCAAATTGAATACTATATGGTACTCTTAAAAAATAATAAAAATTAGTAGTTGGTACATACTTTCAGTATCATCTTCGCTTGAAATGATATGATCTAATCCTGTTTACATCCAATAAGCCTAATCTCGAGCTACCAGACCTGTTGCTTTTACAACAAATCCTGAATGAGATATGAATGACGAAACTTTCCTGGATTGTATCGAATCGTCAATAATCAAATAATCAATCAAAGTAATCCATGTACAATGAACAGACCCCATGAATAATGTGGATCAACACAGATGTTAATCGAGGATCAAATCCTGCTTTGCAAAAACCCCACCCACAAGGAAACCCACATAAAACACAATCAGGTGTGTGTAGAAAAACGCAGCAGAACATGGCAGACCTGCGACAGAGAAGTTATTGAGAGGCGGTTGATTGGGGTCTGACGTCTCCGGCTTCTCCTTGTAGCCGATAAAAGAGCCATCACTCTTTAGGATGAAATATCGAGGCCTCCAAGTCTTAATGTATTCACCTGTACACAGGAGGAGGAAGAGAAATAAGGAAGTAGACATGAGGAATATAAAGCACAAAACAAACAGAGACAACAATTCCGTGTTTACAATGCAGAAAATAGGAAATAAACTTTTCCGGTGAATGAGTTTGCAGACCGCACCTCTCTTGTGGAGCCAGCCCTCTCTGACGACGCTGACCTCGTTCATGCTGGGCTAGGGGTGTGTGGGGCGCAGGGCAGGGCAGCAGGGAGGTGGGGAAGGGGGGTGTCGAGTCTCGGGTCAGGCGGGAGTACAGTACCACAGAGCCGGACTCACCTGTGATGATTCAAATAAATAAAGTCAATCACAATAAAGTATAACAGAAAATATCACAAACTAAGAACTTTTACATCTATATTATTAATTAGCAGAAATTAATATTTATAAGCAAGACTGGAATATTAATAATTCCATTTGTATAGGTCAACCAAAATTTTAAATATAAAATTATTTTGTGCTCCACAAAACAAAAAATATATGGAAGTTGAGTAAATGAGAGCGAAACCTTAATTATTTGGTAAAAGAGAATAATAACCTGTAACATAAGAGTTCTGCTGGTTTCACTTTCAAATATAATACTTTAAGGCCATTATGAATGAAATTTTAGACTTATACATGGCTGAACACTAAGTATGTTTTTCTAATGGCCAGGTTGGGTCAGGGGAAAAGAGTTTGCCCCATCAAATAAAATAATTCCAATATATTTATTTCTTAGCCACATATATTTTATATAATGTGTCAAAACAAGCTAACTGTATTGTTGTATACATCTTTACTTTACATAATTTTTATTATTTTTTTTATTAATGACAATGACATGTATGCAAAACAATATGTCCAGTACGGTGTCCTCACCATGTAGCTATAAATAATGTACAATGTGACCATTTAAACAAATTTTATTGTAAGGAACAAATTTAAACCATATTGGTAAATAGAGTTCATGAATAATGATGATGAATTTTTATTTAATGCCATGTCAGCAACAAAGGCTATTTTCATGACAAAAATTCATTAATAGAAATGCAATTAGATAGATTTACTAGATGCGTTATTACATGATAAATATTCTTACATTTTTTCTTGTTGAATATGTCCTTAAGAGAGTTCATTTCATAAAAAAAAGCCTTCTGCAGACATTAAAAGCAGGACAGTCCAGTAGAATGCATTTACGGTAAGAGGAATTGTGCAGAACAAACACTGAGTGAGGTCTTTACCTTTAAGCAAAAAAAACAAAAAAAAACACGAGTTATTCTAGTATGTTGAATATGACGTCTGGTAAAAATCACTATCAAATCTAGTCTTAAAATGTCTTAAAGAGTTAATAAATAAAACTTAAAAAAATTATCTACTGAGAAGGATTGCTGGTGATTGGATGGGAGTTGGCCTGATTGGGTAACTTTACATGGTCATAGGAAAATTAAGACCGTTTAAAATGATACAACACAATATTTCAGTGAATTTGAGACTTTTTAAGGCCTAATATTTTGTCTTTGAAATTCAAGTTTTCTTAAGACCCTGCAGACACCCTGAATAAGAACATAATTTTTGCCATGTCCAGCTTACTTTCATACACAACTGAAAAGACTTTCCACAAATTGGTCACCTGACTAAAGCTACAAGAATGCCACCTGTTTAGAAATGTTTGTAATGTAAACTTGACATAAATGCAGCATTCAGCACTCTCAAACTGATAAGCCTCCGTGTCTAATGATTTCACATGTAACAAAAGAGGAACAGCTGAAGTTTATTTATCTATCATCATCAACTTAAATGATAACAAAAATGTCCCAAATAAGTCTAATATCAAACTGGAGGCAGGAAGAAATGATAAATGACCAGATCTTACCAAAAAAACTAAAATTAATATGGAAAATATTGGTGGCATTATAAGCTGCATGAAGAAAACTAAAGTGCTGAGTCATTATTTACTTAAGTATATTCATATGTGGGACAAATGTGCTGATTGAGGATCAGGGTCTCGATCATGGTGGATGATGGATAATCGGTTTTCTTGTCTTTAAGAAAACGACTAAAAGTAAGCTTTGAGTTGGACATTAACCATCTTTTATTATTTAAATGAGCAATTCAATAATCACCTAACAACTGTCCTGAAAAGTATGAGTTAAAGACAAGATACTTTAAGGTATGCTTTTAGACATCCAATTATTCGGATGAATAATTTATTATAACCATAATGAAATGATATTAAATTTACTTAATGCTTGTTATACCTAAATATATTATGACAATAGTGGTTATGTCTAATGTTATTGTTCCAAAAAGCTTCGATGTTTAGACTGACATCAGTTACACAATACACTAATAGGGAAGAATACAAATTTTCTTCATTTAATGCTTCCGCAGAGCTTAATATGTATTTTTAAATGTCTTAAATGGAGGCTGTACTTTTTTTTTAAGGTAAAAAAGTAGAATGTGTTTAAAAATGAATTTGGTGGTTATTTCAAACAAAGTGTGCAAAATAATCATGAATCCTGCATTCCCGGTCCTTGTTTGAAAGGCTTTTACTCTGACAATATACATTTGAAGTCTTAATTATTCATTTTTCCTTTTCAAATATTTCCCAAATGATGTTTAACAGATTAAGGAATTTTTCACAGTATTTCCTATATTATTTTTTTCTTCTGAGAAAAGTCTGATTGTTTTATTTTGGCTAGAATAAAAGCAGGTCAATTTTAAGGTCAATATTATTAGCCCTCTTAAGCAATATTGTATTCTATTGTCTACAGAACAAACCACTGTTATGCAATGACTTACCTAATTAGCCAAACCTGCCTAATTAACCTAGTTAATTCTTTAAATTGCATTTTAAACTGAATACCAGCATCTTGAAAAATATCTAGTAAAATATTATGTACTCTCGTCATGGCAAAGATAAAAGCAATCAGTTATTAGAAATTAGTTATTACAACTATTATGTTTAGAAATGTGTTGGAAAAAAAGAGAAATTGGGGAAAAAAATACACATGGGGCTAATAATTCAGGAGGGCTTCAACTGTATTATAGCTAATGCATATGCTGGTTTACAAAACTCACAATGCATGTGTGGACAAAAACACACAGAGTTAATGAACATGGAACGAGGATGAACCTCATTTCCTGCAAAGTGTTTTTAAAGCATTTGTGAGGGGAAATGTGAAAGTGCTATTCTGTCACCATGGAGATGCCAATTAGACTGCAGTGAAGCCCTGTCTAATTCGCAGGTGAACACACTACTCTGCTGGGCGAACAAGACAAGACACCTGCTGTTTTCAGAAGCAACATTCGAAAGCTCAAGCTTTTTGCTGCATTTCCAGTGATAATCACCCACTTCTGAAGACAACGTTAGTGAGTGTGCGCAAGTTGCGAGGGTGTTGTGGGTTGTAGCTAAAGCCTTGCTTGGAATTGACAACATTGATCGGTAATGATAAAAACTACTGATGTTTTTTGTTTTTTTCTCAAGAAGAAAATCTACTTGAGAAGCAAAATAGGACAAAACTTTGTCACTCTAAATTCATTTTTTAACCCTGGGATAAGGAACATTTTTGCTTTTGTGCTTTCAGCATATGCTTTTAACCCAGGATGATGATAAGAGAGAAAGTTCTTGCCATACCAGCTTCTCTGTCTATGTCACGACAAAGGCAGATAAAATGTTTTTTTTTTTTTTTATAAATATTACTTTTCTATAATCAAATGGTTTATAACAATCAAAAAATCTGCAATAAATCAGAGTATGATGAAACTCTAGTGCACAACAACACTTGTGTTGTTTTCATAGTTTGAGCTAAACAGAATTACAAATGAAAAACATGTTTTAGAGTGAAAAGTAGATTGTTTCATTCTTCATAACCCAAAAAGTCTATTAAATGGCAATAACACCACAAATTCAAGCAGAGTCCCCAAGATGTAATATCTCTATACTTGCGTCATAATCCAATATTATTGCGATTTTAAATATATTGCGATCGATTACCTTTTTCCAACTTTAAATAGTGTAACATCTGTTTTAACTAAAATAACAACATCTCATTGTATCTCTCACTTCAGTTTTATTGATGCTGTGCAAAAGTGGGATTGTCAAGCACACACTTTAATGACAACCAGCCATAAATGACGTACGTTCCATCCCACAATGATGCCGTCTTTATTTTACTAACTCTGTGAATGCAACCATGCTGATCAGGAAAAAACTCAAGCACAACAACCATCTAGTGGGCTTCAAAGAAATTGACTTTAATATTCAACCAAATAGTATAATCAAATATTAGAGCTGTGGTTCTAAAATAAGAGAAATCGATTCTGCATTGGTTTGTGAGATTTTCCAAATGCATCGATATTCCCTCTTGAATGGATTCTAAGCTTAGCTTTTAACAACAGAAAGCGCTCTGGGCTAGTTTTTAACCGTACACTCAAATGCTCATGAGGAAGAGTGCTTGTGTGTACAGCACGTGTCATGTAAGTTAGGAAATTATTGCAAACACAGCTCACTATGAACTAGTGTTGTCAAAAGTATCGACTTCGGTACTGAAATTTTAAAAACGTCAATTTTGCACTAACATTTGAACGCTGTTGAGCACATTCTTAAACACCGCTGATTGCCCATTATGTTCACATGCTGCACAGAAATAACTGTGATTGACTATAAAAGGTCATCAGTTCACCAATCTTCACCGCTGTTCACCAAGTGTAAACACAGAAACAGGGACGTGAAGCATTTCATAGCTGCGTAGATGAGTTGATCCATCAACAGACCGCTTGTATGTCAGCTCATAGAGAGACCAGCTAATCAACACAACATTGAAACGCTACAGTGTCCATGTATCCATGTTTTCAATTGGTGAACAGCGATGAAGAGTGTTGAACCGATGACCTTCACGGCCAATCACAGTCATTTCTGTTGAGCATGTGAACACAGTGGCCAATGATCAGTGTTTAGGAACACGCTCAACAGTGCTCAAAAACACTTTCTAACTTTATTAATTATTACTTTAGATTCAAGTGGTATTTGTAAGGAATTGGATTCAAGCAGAGTACGGCTGCTTGTAAAGCACACAACGCCATCTGCTGTTAAAAATGAAGCTTAGAATTGATTCAAGAGAGAATGACAATCCATTTTGAAAATCCCAGAATCCACACAGAATCCATTTCTTTTGCAAAAACTCTGTAAAATATTGGCAATATAGAGTATATCGTACATCATGATACTATGCTGAATAAACATTTCCCCCCAGCTCTACTACTTAAATGTATAGTTCACCAAACAAGTCAAATATTTACACTCCCTTCACTTATCCCAAACCTTTAATAGTTTCTTTATTCTGTTTAACACTAAAGGTATTCTAAAAATACTTGACTTCCACAGTAGGAAAACAAATACTATGAAACTATCCCTGTGAACTATATAACTCTGCCTTTATTGTACTACTTATGGCCTTTATTCAATAAACTTGTGTATCTCCTGATATGTGTGGTTCATGATATGTAAATCATATGTGTATCATGTGTGTGGTTTATTTGATTATTTAACGGGAAAAAAACAACAACCAACAGACGTATGAATCGGCACCAACGACAGACAGAGCAGATGACTGTTCAGTGTGTGAAATATTGGAAATGGTGTAAAGTTTTGTTAAAGTATCTATAAAGGAAACCCACTGTCTTCAGAAAAGTTTTGATGGCATTTTCCTTTTAAATTACCTCTGTAATATGCATATTAAATAGCAGCACAGCTCCTTTGTTTACAATACTATACAAGAAAACATCATTAATACTGCTGTCACCAGAGTGAATTTGCCTTTTTTGGATTTGTACAGGTATGTTTTTTGCAGCATAATTTCACAAACCTAAAGTCCCATAATTAAGCGTTTAATTACTATTTTGAAATTATACAATCCAAATTAATTCACTTCCAGCCCAAGCTAGTGTATGTAGCCCCTCATTGTCATTACAGTGGTCGCCTCTAATTTTGAATCACTAATAATTCAACCTGTGATAGAGCAAATAAACACCTTGCAAGTGTATTCATATTATTTGGACATAAAAAAAAGAAAGCAATCAAAATCAGCCATGTAAAATCAATATCCTTCACTACTGTAAATAGAGTAAATTTTGCAAAAGCGAAGCTAATCCCGTTTCCAGCTCCACGACCCTGAGGGAAAAGCAGTGCCACTTCTAAATTACAAGTGTTAAAATGTCCTTATAAAGGCTCAGAAAACACTTTCATTTATAGTGTCGTCCTTACATGTTCCAAACAGTTACTCATAAAACAAAAATAACTAATTATATCCGATTACATGCAACTAACCAAAAACCTAACTATACAATAAGTACATGTGGTTAATTCATATTATTCAGTACTAGTATAATAATATAGTTACACCATGACAAGGACTTCAGAAAGTAGGTGCAAATGGTTCTTATTAGTGCCGTAATAACAGTGGTTCTTGCTTTAGTAAACAGTGTGAAAAAAATAGCTGTTCTATAGCACTTTTTTATTGTTGAGAGTAAGATCAGTCTGTGCCAGAGGAGTTTCCTGGCATAGCAGAGCCTCTGGCACAGATCTGGCATGCTGTCCTATCACCATGGGCACAACACCGGATTATCCCTGCAAAATAAAATCCCCACCTTGTGACGCCCCTGCTAGTACATTACACAACCGCTTAACACACGCACTGGCATTATAAACACACTGACCGTCTCCAACGCAGACATATACGTGCATCTAGTGTGTGTGTGTGTGTGTGTGTGTGTGTGTGTATGTCAGTGTGTATGTGTTGGTCAGTGGTCTGCCTCTTCCTCTTTTTGAACAACACTCTCACGCGCACACACACACACACACACGCACGCACTTTGAAGTCCACAAGAGAAAGACAAACAAGAACCATTTCAACAAACTAATGATTACTTTCTTTCTGCGCCGAGCGGAGCAGTCCTAAAGCTGACCCCTCTCAACCCCAATAACCTTCAGGCCTCATTTACACTCATATACAAAGCTGACAGATGCGCTATTTCATGTGACCAAGGTTTGGGTCTGAAGTTTATTGTCTTGAACTCCACGTGGAGCAGATTGAAGGTTCTATTAATAAAAAAAAGCCAAAGTGGCATAAGTGTGATCGATTATATAGGATGTACAGTGAGTTCGTCCTATAGATCCACATCTATCATGCATCTGTACAGCGTGTAATGGGCCTGATCGATAAAACACTCTCATTTCCACTAATTCAGCTGTTCTTTTTTTAACTTAATAGACTGAGGTCTTCAAGACAAGATGATGCACTTACAACAGAACAGGAAAAAAAACCCGCGGGAGAGGTAAACATAAGCGCTAACGTTAAATGGGTTTAAATGAACCCATAGGCATGTTTTATTTATTAAACCGTTTTCTGAAGGGATACGCGAGGACAAACGTGTGTTATGACTGGAGATCTGGTGACTATCTGTTCGGTAAACATAATAAACCCGCACTCGTAGTGAGATTCGTCTGGTAACGTACTTCAAAGGGAAACAACACATCACATTTAATTGCAATTTAAATATAGAGACTGAGGCTAGGCTAAACATCGCGCTAGCCATCAATCATCGATGCACGTTTTTTGGTCTCTTACCTCCACTTTTATTTTCCTGCGTTGTGCTGATCAACTAAAATGTAAAAAAAATCCACAAAAGCCCATGTAAATGGAGAGAAACGAGGGTGTTTAGAGGCGTGAAGTGTGTGTTTATTCCTCTCGCGAGCTGTTGTGTATTGAGCTCTGCCAATGACCACTCAGCTGCCCCAAAAATAACAACACCCAGCCGCCCGATTCTCCTCACAAACCGCCCCTCAGTGACCCAAAACTCGAGCCCGGTCGCACAAACTCATCCCAGGGCGCCTTTTTGACGCGTTTGAGGCTTTTTGAGAGCTCGCCGTGGCCGTCCCGTAGGTCTGTGAGCGATGTTACGGTAGTGCTGGTGTCGCGGATAGGCCTCCGTCTAGCGACTCAACGGGAGCACAAACAGGAAATGACCTCAGCGCACGCTCGGCGCGACGTCACTGGCAACGTCCGAAATTTGAATAGGCCGCTTTTCTGTTTAATTATAGCGAGGCGTTTATTTTATAGGAAAATTATAAATGTCAGGAATGTTTCATTCGATGCAACTTCGAATTTTTATAACACATATCTATGCATTTACACTTACAGCGTAAGCGCCCTCTGCCGGTTATCACTGACAGTTCCTCTGCAGCGTTAATATTTCATCGTTAAATTCGTGTGGTCATACGCAGTCATACTAACAAAAAACAATATGGTATATGTAGTATGAATGTGAATATGGTAATAATTCAGTAACATGGTATTGTACTGTCTGTACCACCACCACCACCACGGAATTTTAAGTGGTAAGTAAATAAGCTCTATTCAAATCTATGAATATGTTCGTTAACCTATAACTAGACATATGTAAGTTACTTTCATTAACAAATAGCAAATATTTTACTGATTATAAATTAAACTATGAATATTAGTCCGGTAAAGTAAACTGATTTAGATTATTTGAGAGGTACTTTTGTCCTCAAAACAAGTTAAATGACATTTTAGATTTTGCTTCTATATTATAAAGCTAAATAATCTACGCTATCTGTAGAAATTTATGAGGTACAAGAGTAATTATGGAAATTCAATAACTAATGTTATATTTACATCTATTATGTGAATAATTTACAATCATACAACCCATAAATAGTGTAACTGGATTAGCATCTTAAAACTTACCACACACTTGGTATAAACTTAGTATTTGGTGTATAATTTGGTGTATAAATTTGGCATTACAAGCGATATTCAATGTGTTGAACACCAGATATTTAAATAGAACAGAATTGATAGGGTTTTTAATTTTTTAATGTTTACAGAGCCCCGAAATATTTGTGTGAAGGAACCCCCAAGTTTATACTGTAGAAAATTAACAATATTAAAAAAAAATTATTATAATATTTTGAATCAGTATACTAATTATAAACAAAAAGATTCTGTTTCTATTAGTTTTACTCATATTTTTGTACTCATTCATTTATTTACATATTAATTATTCATTTATAGACTATAAAAAAGGCTGAGCTCCACACAATTCCTTCATGTTGTCCCAACACAAATCAGTTAAGTTAAATTTGTTCATTGTTTTGACAAATTTAAGCATTGAACATAAAACAATTAAGTTGTCCCAAAAAAGTAGTCTGAACAAGCAGCAAAAATCTATTTATTGGAATCAAAAGGTATGTAATTTCTATTATTGTATTATTCGATTAGAATATGCCTATTTAGTAAACGATAAGGGCAGACAACTCAGAAAAAACAATATCCAATGATATTCTGAAGTGTGTCATGGGAGAGTGAAAATGGCAGTGAAATATGCATCAAACATTGGTATAGGTCACATGACAATGACAACATATCCAGTGCATCCAAATGTCCTTCATGTTCATACAGTGTATTTATAATGGTTGCAGTAATTACTTATTGAACATTTTGGATACAGAGAAGTCATTTAATTCAGTTGTTTAATTTTGTTCCTAATGGACGGCATCGTTACTTTCAAATTTCTATAGTAGTTGACAAACAGTTTGACTTTTTACTAAAATAAAATTAGACTTTTGCTGCTTGTTCAAACTACTTATTTAAAATGAGTTGAAACAACACAATTCATAAGTATTTTATGTGGGACCACTTAACTGTTTTATGTTCAATCCACTTAAATTTGTCAAAAGCTATTAAGTTAACTTAATCGAGTTGTGTTGGAACAACATGAAGGAATTGTTGGAAAGCCATCATTTTTATGCATACATTGTAAAAAGCAATTAGTTGACTTTACTTTAAAGCAAGTAAATGCATTGTCTTACAATTAAGTAAATAAACTATGTGCATAATTATAAAAAATAACTTAAGTTAGCTTAACAGTTCAATGGTTTACTCACTTTTCAAAGTAAAGTCAACTTGTCATTTTTAAAGCAACAGGTTTACTCGCTTTTCTAAGTAATTATTTGCTTTTTACAGTGTACCGATGTCTTGAACAAATCATATCTAAAGTACTTCTTTTGACTGTGAAGTAGATATTATTCAAAAGACGTAGGCCTACCTACTAAGTGAAGTTTCACAAAGTAATTTCGAGAGGAACACGTGATATGATTGATCGCAGCTGGTCTCTCATCTGTAGTCATTAGTAAGCCAATCAGATGAATCCAAACTCACTATAAGTAGCCTGTCTAAAACTACTCCCTTATTTTCATTTTCCAAAGAAACCCCCCATCCACCCCATCTCCCCCTTTTCCTCCTTTACCAGGGGGAGCTCTCGAGAACTACCCGATCTTGTATCCCCTTATATGCTCATGACTAAGCGGGAGCCCTGGGCTCAATTATCTCCGAGCTCAGGGTTCTCTCCCGGGACAGCATGCCAAACCTGCTATTATTATTATCAAGCAATATCTAAGTGTGAACTCTTGAAAAAAAGTGTGGGATTTTGATGAAAAGAAAAATACTATAGTAATTTAATGTAATTTTAAACCATGCTAAAGTGCTTGAATAAATCTGTTTTGGTAATTCTACAATTGCTGTTAATACAACAACTATATAATATTTTAATTAATTATCCCAATAGGCCTACTGTACTGAGTTATCGATCACTATATACATGATTTTGCAACGCACCAGTTTACTATAGTAAAAACTGAAGAATACTTCAGCAGTTTATCAGTTCATTTAATACTACAGTATGATGTAGCCTTTATTAACAAAGAGTTGTAATGCAGTAATATACACTGTAATAAATATCTGTTAATTAACAGTTTCCGTATTTTGTGATTCATAAGTGTTTTCTGTTTATTTACGGTTGTGAATTGCATTATGGGATGTTGATCTCTGCTCTGTCGACTGTTGATGTTGAACATTCAAGTCTGCAGTTTAATAAAGTGACTTTTATTGACATTTTAGTAGTTTGAAATGTATAAGAAATAATATACAGAGAATTAAGTCTGCAAAATAACAGAAAATGTACTGCCAGTTTATTACAAGGTTTTTACACTGTAATATACAACACCAACACAGTCAATGCATCACTTTAAACTATTAAAAATGTTAATAAAAAGTCACTTTTTAAAACTTTCCAAGGTTAAAAGTTGTTTGAAGAAAGTTCAATGACCCATAATGCAGTTCAAAAGCATAAATAAACGGGGGAAAATAAAAACATGAATCACAAAATATGGAAAACTGCAAATTTATGGTTTAAAAACACTATAGTATTTAAAATAAATGATTCATATGCGATTCACTTAATCATTTATACCTATTATAAAAGATTTGTTTCAAATGATGCTAAAATCTTTGCAGAGAAGCCCCATCACATCTGCAATGCATGTTTTTGTTGAATGAGTACAGTAGTATATGTAACGTGATACACGACCTTGGCCCTTTTTACAGCCGTGTTTATTTGCATACGACAGGACCGCTGGAAATTGGAAAACATGCGTGACAAAGAAAACACTGAAAGATCTTTCTAAAGAAACCGATATCATCTGAAGAATTGTAACATTTGTGTATTGTTATTGCGCGTGCTTTGGCCTGTTGTTGAGGTCATTCTAATCCTCCATTCTGAAGTCAAATGTGTTTATCAGGGCTGGCTTCTAAAAGCAGAGTGAGATAGCAGTTGTTGACAACTCCGCTTGGGTCCATTCATAACAGGAAACAACAGCTCATTATCCCTCCACTGCTGCGCTCCCAGCCACGGCTAAATAAACATTTATATAGTCAAAGAAATTGTTTCCTGGATTTCATAACAAGATTGTTTTTTATGCCCAGTATGCGTGGATGACAATACATGTGCTGCAAACATGTTTTCTTAACTCTAGAGCCCTCATGAAAAAATAATATAGTGTTTTTGAACCATACTATAGTAAAGTGTATTATGCTGTATAGTGTTTACAACTCTTGGTTAATGAATCCTTCAGCATACTGTAGTATAAACTATAGTGAACTGATCAACTGTAATAAATACTGTAGTGTACTTTAGTTTTACTACAGTAAACTGTGGTGTATTTGTAGTATAATATACCCTATGGTTGTAGAAAACTAGGGATGAACCAGTAGGGAGTTTTTGACTGATAACTTTGGGCCGATTGCAAATATATTAGCCGATAAATATACATATTCGCCAGCACGGTGGCACAGTGGGTAGCACAATCCCCTCACAGCAAGAAAGTTGCTGGTTCAAGCCCCGGCTGGGCCAGTTGGCATTGCTGTGTGGAGTTTGCATGTTCTCCCCATGTTGGCGTGGGTTTCCTCTGGGTGCTCCGGTTTCCCCCACAGTCCAAAGACATGCGGTACAGGTGAATTGAATAAACTAAATTGGCTGTAGTGTATGTGAGTGTGTGCAAGAGTGTGTGGGTGTTTCCCAGTGTTGGGTTGCGGCTGGAAGGGCATCCCCTGCGTAAACATATGCTGGATAAGTTGGCGGTTCATTCCGCTGTGGCGACCCCTGATTAATAAAGGGACTAAGCCGAAAAGAAAATGAATGAATGAATATACATATTCATATTTCTAATTGCAAAATCATAAGTCAAACACATACAGTGAACAAATTATTTTATTTCTGACTTTATTTATATCTGATATAACATGTGCTGCAAACATGCTTTCTTAACTCTATTACCCACATGAAAAAATACTATGCTCATTTATAGTAAATACTATAGTGTTTTTGAACCATACTATAGTAAAGTGTATTATGCTATATAGTGTTTACAACTATTTGTTAATGAATGCTCCAGCATACTATAGTATAAGCTATTATATATACACTTTAGTTTTTACTACAGTAAATTGTGGTGTATTGTAGTATAACATACCATAGTTGTAGAAAACTAGGGATTAACCAATAGGGCATTTCTGACTATTACAAGTACCGATAACTATGGACTGATTTTATTTCTAATTTTATTTATATCTGATATAACGTGCTGCAAACATGCCTTCCTAACTGTAGTACTCGCTTGAAAAAATACTATGGTCATTTATAGTAAATACTATGGTGTTTTTGAATCATACTAAAGTGTCGTATACTGTATAGTATATACAACACTTAATGAACGCTCCAGCATACTGTAGTATTAACTATAGTGAACTGATCAACTGTAAACACTGTAGTATACTTTAGTTTTTACTACAGTAAGCTGTGTTGTATGTATCTTTGTTCATTTGAAGGCTGATAGCAAATACATTAGCTGATAAATATACAGAATTTTTCTCCATGATTGCAAAAAAAGGCAAACACATACAGTGAACAACTGATTTTATTTCAAAACCTGAACCTCAGGGGAAAACAAAACTGATCTCTGAACTTCATTAATCAACTATTCTTTATATGGCCAACTTTCTTTCATATAATTCAAATCTACTGCCTTACCTAAAAAAAAAAATCAATTTATAAATGAGCCAAGTCACATTAACCACATTAACCAAAATACCAGTAAAATAATAAAAAAAAATAGCAGGCAGCAATCATGTGAAGTGGTTAAACTGGCGTAAATAATATAGACTATTTATCGGGTTAAAGATATCGGCCTAATTTTGGTAACCATAACCCAAAAAATGTCTTATATTAATATCAATATCGATATCAATATGGCTGCAGATATTATGTGCATACCTACAAAACAAACTACAGCATTGAGTCAGTTTGTTTATATTACTTTAGTTGTTTTTGTGTTTCCATAGCAACTATAGCATTAACACAACAGATTAATTCAAGCACTTTACTATAATATGGTTCAAATACACTATAGTATTTGCTGTAAATTACAAAAGGATTACTTTCTTTCATGTAATTAAAGTCTACTGCCTAACCTAAACAAATGTAAAATGCATTAATAAACCAACCAAGTCACTGAACATTCACCAAAATCAAAATACCAGTAAAATAATAACAAAAAAGTGGCAGGCAGCAATCATGTGAAGTGATTAAACCTGCGGAATTAATAGATCATTTATCGGGTTACAGATATCGGCCTAATTTTATTACCAAAAAAAGCATTTATCGGCCGATATTGATATGGCCGACAATATTTTGTGTCTATGTTTGTTTCTATTAATTTAGTAATTAATATTAATGTAGTAATTAATATTAACTATAGAATTACAGCAACAGATTAGTTCAAGCACTTTACTATAACATGGTCCAAATACACTATATAGTATTTGCTGTGAAATACAAAAGTACTACAAGAACTAGTTTATTACCTCCCCTGTCATTCATTCAATCATTCATTTTCCTTCGGCTTAGTCCCTTTATTCATCAGGGGTCAGAATGAACCGCCAACTTATCCAGCATATGTTTTACACAGCGGATGCCCTTCCAGCTGCAACCCAGTACTGGGAAACATCCATACACACTCATTCACATACACTACGGCCAATTTAGTTTATTCAGTTCACCTGTACCTCATGTCTTTGAACTGTAGGGGAAACCGGAGCACCCGGAGGAAACCCACGCCAACACAGGGAGAACATGCAAACTCCACACAGAAGCGCCAACTGACCCAGCCGGAGCTCGAACCAGCGACCTTCCTGCTGTGAGGCGACAGTGCTAAACACTGAGCCACCGTGTCGCCCTATTTCCCGTGTCATACGCAAACAAATATATTATCATGGTTTGATTTCAGGTTTCACTTGGATATTTATCATCCTATATGCTAGGTAAAATTAGCGATTCAATTTGTGTATCGGAAACAGTGCCAACAACTAAAACACAGAGAAACCAGACAATCTGCTAATGAGTAATTCAAATGTGGCAAGGCTACAAAAATAGATTGAAATTGTTTGTGAAATTATTGTTTTCCTTGTGAAATGTGGTTAAAAAGACGAGGCAGACACGGGTGCAGTAGAAGAAGCAGCTGTATTTGACTATAAAGGCATCTAATCCAGTGTCTCTACGCAATTTTCTTGATATATTTCAGTGTAAAAAGCCTATATTCTATAGAAAAGAAACAAAAAAGATAACAGAAAACCAAAAAATAATCTCTGAAAAGATTACACAATAAATCACAATAAGTCCCCGCTCACCAATCATTTCAATTAAAATAGAAACATTATCTCAAGTTCTTTTTTTTTTTCTTCTTTTTATCATTGTCCCTCAAAACAAATATATATACCTTATATATTCATATTTATATGTATTTTCCAAGGCAGTTTGGCATGGCCAGCAGATCGTGGCCATAGTAAATCACATCTCAACACAAAGTTTAAAACAAAACAAAAGAAACATCTCAAATGAGGGCTGAAGCTTTGAGAACGGTTGTTTCAGGTCACCAAAAATACAAGATGGCACTGATAAACAGAGGCATTCATTCATACGCACAAACATACAACCCCAAACACACACGAAACAAAACATAGAGCCTCAAATGAGCCTTAACACACACACAAAAAAAGGTTATTGTTTCTCCTGAATTGAAAAGAAGAGCTAAATCAGGTGTGATGTGAAAATCTCCCAGCTGAAAGCACAAGAATGGAACCTGATATATAGGTCTGTTCATGAGGATTGAGTGAGTGTGTGTGTTTGTATGTGTGTATTGCAGGTCTTTTTCCACCTTGTTTTAGCCTCTTTAGTGCTGCATCATTGCAATGTGGGTCTGCATATGGCCATTACAGTCACTGGGATATAAGAGATATGCATTATTCCCTGAATACAATAACTTTAGGCAAGTATTGAGTTTTTTTACGGTGAGCATTTATGCACAGGAATCAAGTGTGATGGTGATGACGTGTACAGTATGTAAAAATATTAAGTGACAAAAAAAAAAACTAAATATGTCAAAGTAAATGTGGAGAGAAAAAATAGAAATGGATGAATGTGAAGGAAAAATTAAAATGGCAGGTAAAGGTACAACAAAGCTCATCTTAGTTGAATGGTAATGATTAAGGGTTAAGTCCCTGGGTGATTTTGTGTGTGCGTGTGTATGTATGTATCCCTGGGTTCTCAGGACCGAACGATCCATTCCCATCAGTTTCTGTGGGACTATGTAGAGCCTCGTTTCTGTAACTCCTGAATAAAGGCTGTAAAAGAACACAGACAATAATTAACACAACAATTTTATTAGATTTTTTGCATGAAGAAAATGGGCAGGTTGATGATCTCACCTCCAATGATTTCATTCTTAACCTTCTGCAGCTCTTTTCTCACCTCCTCTAACAGTTCCTGAAGAATCAGATGGATATATATGAAGCATGTCACATTTGAATGATATCTTTAATGACTACAATTTTAGTGCAATTAACATTGGCTTGTCACAAACAAATATTAGTCAACTTTCAGCAGTTTAAATACCAGAGCAAAAACAAAGATGCGAACAGATTTATTTTTTATTTGTTCATTTTATTTATTTTCATTTATTTGCTAATAAGATTTATTTCTATACCTAAAATTGCCTGTTTTGACTTATTATATTCCATAATATAGATTCTTATTGAAAAATCTAAATTATATGTATATATAATAATAGTTGTATACGCATTTCACTGCATATTGTACTGTGTAAGACAAATCAAATTTGAATAATCAAACCCATTTATTTAAAGCCGTGACTAATATCAGTGCGCATTAATTTAACGTGTTGTTGTGTAATTTAATGTTGTTGTTTTTTATTTTAGGAGATGGTGACACTAGACTTTTTGTTCCACTGATTGCACTGAATGTGGAAAACTGGAAATGCTAAATTAACAGACATTTGAAATGAACAAAATATGAAAGCTAAGTATTCAAGCATGCTGCAAATATTGCTTTGGAAAGATCAGGTCTTGAAATGAATCTACTGTATATCAGTGTCACTTAAAAATGAGAAACTAATGCTGTTAATTCGGCACTCGAGTCCACATAGCTCAGCTGGTTTTTTTTCCAGTTGAAATGTTGTGGAATGAAACACACTGATGGTAAAACTTCAAACCAAAAGTCGCTGCTTTGCTAAATACATTTGGTTCATTAACATTATTTTGCAGAGCTCCCGACTTTGTGACTTCACATGGCAGACGCTAAACCGGAAGTCCTCCCATTAACATTATTTTGGACAGAAACGAGAAACTGCTGTTTTTAAGTTCAATTAAGGTAAATAAAGAGCTCTGAGGTAAAAGCTCACAAACTGTACATTTGTGAGAATCACTACAGCCATTATCAATCAAACGTTTTCAAAGTGTTTAAAGTGCATTAAAAATGTAATATAATTTTTTTATTAAATAAAAAATGATCACAACGTAAATGTGAATGTGTCCGTTTCAGTTTGAACTGGTTAAACATGTTTAAAACTACATATAATGCTGTTTAAAGCAGAAAGAATGCTGATTTTCATGTGTTTTCAGCCGTTTTTCTCACTAACTGCTCTTTGGGACTGAAAAAGCTTGCAAATGCAGAATGAAAACTTTTTCAAACTCCTTCAGATCATTTTGTTTTCAGTTTAAACTAGTTAAGCATGCTTAAAACTACATAAAAATGGAATGTAAACGTATTTATTGTAGTTTTATCACTAGCACCGTGTCCTAACAACACGTGACGCTTTAAAGGGTAGGTTTTCCACATTAAAATGAGTTTTTGTCCTAAGCTTTTGTTGCGCCGCATTTGGTGCGGATGCCAAAATTACTTGTGACTAACGTCTTGTCGCGTCGCGTGTTGTTAGGACATGGTATAACAGCTGCTTTGAGGCTAAAAAAGCTGTTTTAGGCCCTGAAAAGCTGTTTAAAAATCTACAAAGCTACATTTTCAGCAGCAATTACCAGTCTGCAGTGTCACATGATCTTATAAGCTGATTTATTGCTCAGTCAGTTTTCTTTGTGATTATTATTACAATCAGTTTTGCACTGGCACTTTTGCCATTCCTGTATGTTTATTGATGTACTGGCTTCAATTCTGACCTGTTTAATTCGTTCCATCTCTGACTCTCCTTCTCCACTTTCAGCCTCCGCCGACTGGCTGACAGGTTTCATCCTGAAAACACAGTTAGACGAGAAATGAATACACAAATAGGTAAAAAGGGAGGGAAAAGAAGAACAAAAAAGTAGAAAGCCTGTACAGTTTACAAAATGCCGATATAATAGTCTAAAGGAGTCAAAAATGACTTTTAGACTAAGAAAAAAAAAACAGCATCAAAGACTCAGTCACTTCCATGGCTTCAGCTGAAATAATACTACTGCCAAAATGCTGCTCTTCACAAATAAGTGTGCAGTTCAGTTATATAATGTGTTTAGTTATACTTTAAAAACAAAAGTTGAAAGTGGACAATCACTCCTCCTTCAATCCAATGTAAGATTAGCTAAAAATATGCGCAAAAATAGACACATCCAAAATCTACTGTAAATATAGAAGTCAACATTTGAGGTGAATCAAAAATAAATTCAAACATTTCCTAAGTCAAGACTGGGTGTTGTTCAATAGCTTTAGGACAACTTTAATGAAAGGTTTTAATCCACTGACTAGTGTAGTACTATTTTATTTATGATGAGCTTTTCTCGCACTAACTTACCTTAAAGGAACACTCCACTTCTTTGGAAATAGGCTAATTTTAGGGAACTTTTAAGGGACATTGCTGCCGTACCATGGCTACAACAGGCAGTATGTAGTGCCTGAAAATGTTCCCCAGCTACGTAAGAAAGCTGCATAATATCATTGAGCCTGCTGCAGCCATGATAGGGAAGGAAAAACCGTTGATTATTACACCTGAATGACAGTATGGTTCCTAGCCATCCCATATTGACCTAGAAAATAGCATCTTTTTTTCCTTCTGTCTGCCTTAGTACATGATGTAACTACAGAAGTGTCAAGCTTTAAATAGGAAAATTATCAAAACTCTTACTTGAATTGAAGTGAGATGCTAACGGTCTAATCTGATTCAATGATTTATGCTAAGCTAAGCTAAAAGGTCTCCTGCCAGACCCGGAGATTGGCTGAATGGATTCATAAATGCTAAAACTCAAGGGGACTCAACTCTAGGGGACTTGTAAAATGAGCTCATTTCTAAAAAAAAAAAAGTGGAGTGTTCCTTTAACTGCATACTAATTAGAGGTGTGAATTTGCACACACAAGGAAAGGTATGCTGTGGTTTCAGAATTTAAGCCATGGATGTGGAGAGAGCTTTAATATGGGTTTGTAAACAGATCTGGAAAGAGAAGCATGAAAGTCATTAACACAGAGCCCCCTCTGGACAATAGGAGAAAAGCAGCAGAATCAAAGAAACAAACGCAAGCCTGAAGACGACCGTCACCTCAAACAAACAACGTAACACTGTTGAAAAATAAAAAAAAAAGCATTTAATATTTTGACAGTGTTCCTCAGACACCACAAGAAGCCAGAGTTTTCCAACCCCACAAGTTAAAACAAGACAAACCAGCATAGATAAAGCTAAAGGAGATCAGAAATGCAGATCCACCGTGGTGTCATGATGGGTCGAGTTCAGTCCAGTCTCTCTGAACCAACACTGTGTTTGTGTCTATGCTACATTTATGACCTGCTTAAGAATTACAAGATAGCTAAAGCGGACTCATTTTGGGAACATTCTCAAAAAGAGAAGTGCTTCATAGAGTTTGTCATGACAACTGTTTTGATTATGGTTATCTACTTAATTTATTGTTAAATTTATAAGTCCCACTTTATATTTAGTGTCCTTAACTATGTACTTACATCGAAATACAATGTACTTAATGTGTTCATAATGTATTGCAGAACACTTTTGGTGCTCTTGAGGCGGGATAGGGGTAAGGTTAGGGATAGGTTTGGTGGTATGGGTAGGTTTAAGGGTGGGTTAAGGTGTAAAGCACGGTCAACAGTGTAATACAGAAGTGAATTACAGATGTAATTGCATGCAGGTGTTTAATCAAGCATATGTACAATGTAAAAACATGCATTTACACAATAAGTACATTGTAATGAATTATTAATTTCAGTGTAAGTACATATTAGTTAAAGCCACTTAATATAAAGCGGGACCAATTTATATGATGTTTTTCCATTTTCCCTTTAGCTTGAACTCTAACACTTTATTTGTAGCTGTTATGTAACTATTTATAAATCTCTTCAAATGAGCAAACTGAATAAACTGAAAGTGTTCTCACAGAAGTAATATAATACTGTAATACTAAGAAATAATACTGACACCATCTAATTGAACATGCTTTATAGATTAAGCATTGTTCTCTAGAGGGTACCTCTATAGAGTATCTGGCAATGCATTACTAGTGCGCCACTGAAATAGCATCTTGTTCCCTACATTTGTAAGACAGCCAAGTGTTTTTGGTTTCATTGTTTGTAGAAATGATAATTACTTTAACTGTAAAATGAACTGAAGGGGAGGCCTCACAGTGGCACAGTGGGTAGCACGTTTGCCTCACGAGCCTCGGCTGGGTCAGTTGGCGTTTCTGTATGGAGTTTGCATGTTCTCCCTGTGTTGGCGTGGGTTTCCTCCGGGTGCTCCGGTTTCCCCCACAGTCCAAAGACATGCGGTACAGGTGAATTGGGTAGACTAAATTGTCCCTAGTGTATGAGTGTGAATGGGTGTGTATGGATGTTTCCCAGAGATGGGTTGCAGCTGGAAGGGCATCCGCTGTGTAAAACATATGCTGGATAAGTTGGCGGTTCATTCCGCTGTGACGACCCCAGATTAATAAAGGGACTAAACCGAAATGAAAATGAATGAATGAATGAATGAACTGAAGGGTATGCTATCTTTGTATATTCCCATAAATACAACAGTTATATATATTTTTAAAAATCTATCTATAATACCTTCATTAAGCTAGTGCTCAAAGTACCATCGAATGACATCGAATAAAAATTTGGAGTGGTAAGAAAACAGTACATTTTTAAAAACTTTCAAATTCGCCTCCAAAAAAACATTAATTGCTAGACGTCTTATACTGCTTAAATGGAAGGGCAAATTTCCTCCAACTTTTAATCATTGGATTAGGAATCTTATGTACCATCTTACATTGGAGAAGATTCGGCACTCCACCAAAGGTTGCAGTCAAAAATGTTATCTTATTTGGCAGCCAGTGCTGACATATATAGAGCAAATGGATCCAAACGTAATATTTGCAGTTTGACCGTTGTTTATTTGTTTCTCGCATTTTTTCTTCTTCCCACCATTTGATTTTATTTTCATTTCTATCTATATTATTTTATTTCTTTATTTTATATTTGCTAAGCCTATTGTGATTCATTGTGTATACAATAGATGAGTGGCCATATAAGGGAACTTTTATCTGCTTCTATTCGCTTGCGTATGTTTCATGACATGATGTAAAACAGATTAAAAATGTGCATAATATATTGTATGGAAATGGTGTAGTGGGGCAGGGGGCTCTGTTGGAGCAAAGATAACTTGTCTCTGTTTTTCAAATCTTTTTGAAATTGTTGTTTTATCGAGCAAAATGTTAATAAAAAGATCTGAACACAAACTGGCCTCCAAAAGCCACCATTCATTCATTAATTCATTGCGTTCCGTCTTTGGAGCCGCAAGTACTTATTTCATTCGATAAAATGCCCACAGTGGCTTTTCCCACCCCAGAAAATTACATTTTTCTTTGTGATATTTGGTGCCAGTTTATCAGGAAGTGATGTTTTCGTTTTCTTTGACTCACTGGATGGAAATTGCGCTTTATTCGCAAATGTTTTATGCAATATTCCAGTTTTGCACATAAAACTAAATGAACATATTTGGCTAGAAACAGCTATTCGTGTTTCCATTCGTGTTTATTTATATCAAAAATACCTATTCTTGTTAAAGATCTTTTGGTTCCATAAGCTTAAACTGTTACGCTGAAAGACTCTCTGTAAATCATGGTAAAAATCTGATAGCTTCTTTAAAATAACAGCACATTTGTGTAGGAAAAAGCAACATGTTCTAACATTTTAATAGATTTGAACCCCTTTTAAACTTTGACCTATATACAGTTGAAGTCCTCCTATGAATTTCTTTTCTTTTTCAAATATTTCGCAAATGACATTTAACAGATTATTGATATTTTCACAGTATTTCCTATAATATTTTTTCATCTGGAGAAAGTCTTAAATGTTTTATTTCGGCTAGAATAAAAGCAGTTTTTAATTTTTTAAAAAACATTTTAGGGTCAATATTATTCACCCCCTTAAGCAGTATATATTTTTTCGATTGTCTACAGAACAAACCACTGTTATACAATGACTTGCCTAATTACCCTAACTTGCCTAATTAACCTAGTTAAGCCTTTAAATTGCACTTTAAGCTGAATACTAGTATCTTGAAAAATATCTAGTAAAATATTATGTCTTGTCATCATGGCAAAGAAAAAAGAAATCAGTTATTATAAATGAGTTATTAAAACTATTATGTTTAGAAATGTGTTGAAAAAAATTATTTCCATTAAACAGAAATTAGGGAAAAAATATACAGTAAGGCTAATAATTCTGACGTCAACTGTATATGTTCCAATTACTGTAAACCATAAACATGTTAGGTGTATTTATGCATGTATAAAACAGCAGGAAAACCAGGGGTCGCTGACAGTGTTAGACCATAACCACAAGAGCGCATACTGTAGTAAAAGTACCTGACAAGTGGACTAGATGAAGAGGGTGACTCCAGACTTCTGGGTGCTGAGTTAGTCCTGTTTGAGACATGTACTGTATATATACACTTCACTTTATACTACAGGGCCCTACAGAGAATCACACTCAACTGCTGGAGTTTTCAAGGACATTCAGTGCTGGTGCATGTTTTAAACGGTTTTCAGATCAATATGTAACTTACACACATCTAGAGTCTGTAAATGAGTGTTTACCTGGGCATGGTGGCAGATTTTTCCCATGGTCTTTTGAAGTCTGTTAAAAATAAAATGATAGAAGTTGGTATTGAGAATATTTTTGAGTGTCTAATTGATCACAAATGTCAAAATCACAAATGCTTTATGTTCTTACCGCCTGGGCCTTGAGTGTCGGAATCGTCCTGAAGATCAACAGGCAAAGAAAAAGAAAAGAAAAGAGTGTTCAATAATAGTATTATTACTGTGTGGTGATACAGTTATACACACATAATTCATTTTGGTACATAATTCACCATAGCTTATACATGTCATTTTATACTGTTCTTTCAGGAAGCATTTGCTGTCAGTATTTCCTGACTAAGTTGCATGGTCTTTGTAATCACAATGCTTTTTTGTTTCTCCTTTAAGGACCCAAGTGTTGTGATGACGTTTTTTGTTTTGGGTTTGCGGAGATGGTGGTTGCTATAGAGCGCCATTTTGTTTGTGGCAGTTAAAAAGAAAACAAGAATAAAGGACACGCACATTCGTGTGCTCAAACAGAAAGCGTGTCTGCGAAGATTTATTGACCCTTTCTACAACTGCCATTTTAAATCAAACTCATTTTTAGTACTTTCATTTACAGCTCATGTCTATGGACAAGTTCTAAAGAGCTCTTAAAGGTCCCATGAAATTAAAATAAGTATTAAGTTTAATTAGTATTAAGGTTAAAAATAAGTTTTTTTTTAGATGTTTGTATTAGTATTGTTAGTTTTTAGAATATCTATAAGCTAGTGTGCACCAAAACAGTGACGAAATTCGCATTTAGGAGATATAAAACGGGTATAAACATGTAAAGCTTGTAGTTTGTCACTTCTGCCTAAATGGATCAACCTTTTTTATTCACGTCACATCATACTTCGGGTTCTTATCAAATCTTGACCAATCAAATGCTCTCTAGTATCTGAATGCATTAAATGCGCTTGAACTCAACCACTCTCACTGACAGAGCGGTGATAAAACAAAACGCCATTGGTTGTTTTGTTTTTTCATAATTATGTTTTTCATAATTTTTGACAGTGTATGTGTGGTCAATATATCTATATATCTATATATATATACATATATATATACATATATAAACTAATAATTGATTGAATTTACAGAAATGAAACTAAATTGTGATATATATTGTTGTCAGGATATGAGATGACGGGATATCGTGGGGTATCGTGATGGGATACAGTCCTAATTTACACTTTATTTACATCTAAATTTGGTACACATATTTTTATTACTTTTAAAATGGTATTTAAAAAGTATTGAGTAAGAGTGTAAAGAGTATCTAATAATACAATACATATGACAAATGAACAATGTAAAAAGTTCATAAAGCCATACGGAAGAGTTAAGCAAAGTAAGTGTAATGTTCATGACAAAACGGCCCACCTCTCTGGTTCATTCAATTTGTGTCAGCATCCAAATTTGCTCACTCAATTTCTCTCTTTCCTAATATAGTGCACTCAACTGCTAAGCTCTGTATCAGTGATTAGTGAATGAGTGAGCGGTTTCGGACACAGTTATTACATGCAGCGCAGGCCTCGGACAGGTTTGAAAACTCCTCAGTCAGTGATTGACATGACCAATGAAAACATCCGTGTTTATGCTTCATATTTGTTTTGGGTGACAAAAAAAAAAAGCCCTCAAATGCTTTGTTTGTGAAACTGTGAAACTGACACATTTGGCCATAAGCGTTAGGAAACTGATGGTGTTCTTACATTACTGGGCTCTTCTGCTTTTGGAGGCGGCTTTTCTCCTTTGTCTGCTGCTTTTCTCCTGTGCCGACAGACAGAAAGACAACAATTAGTTAAAAATTACAAATCTCTCTCTTTTTTTTTTTTTGACATTAGAGGAGCTTGAGAAATATTAAGCGATATTTACAACTTGGTATCAATAGACAGAATCAGTAGTGTTATGTCAATTACATAAAAACAGACTTTGCCCCTCAGTTTTACACTCATACGTTTGCACATCTACAGTAATATGCTTGAATGTGTTTGCTAAAAGGGTTTGTTCACTCAAAAAATGAACATTCTGTCAATAAATGCTCACTTTTATGTCATTCTGAACCCTTGTTCATCTTTGAAATGCAAATAAAGGCATTTTAAAGAATCAGAAAGTTTTCTGTCCCTTAATTGAAAGTCCCTTACACCCCAAAATTGATGTTTTAAAATGAACAACACACAGGTAAAGGAAAACTCAAACATCCTGCCTTGTGAGTGTGTGATTTGCTCTCATGCGAGTACTGTTGGCTTCCTCAAAAACCAGTTCTTGTGTGTCGAGTAAGCATGTATGAACTTCCGTTAACTATTTATATGGTGTGCTTAATGTGTATGATCAATGTCATATGTGAATTTAAGCCTAAATAACATCTTTCCATCACATAAAAAGATTACAACTCTTTTAAACCACTTAGTTCATGTTAACTACATATATTGTCCCTTGATTCACTTTTTGAAATGTCAAATTTGGTGTAATGGACTCAATGGAGCGACAGAAATTTGATTAAAAAATAATCAATGTGATGTATGATGTATGAATTGATGTATGAAGATTGGTGGATTTTACATAGGTTTGAAACAACATGAAGGACAATAAATGACACACAATTTAATTTCTGGTTGAACTACCCCTTTAAAGAAGGCCCACAGGTTACCCTGGAACACAACTCCTGTCATAATTGTCCATTTTGTTTAAAATACATCACATTAAAAAGCTAAGCTGAAAAAAGTTGAAACCTTTAACCAAATCTAAATGCACAATACTAACCAAAAATAATTTTTAAATATATTTACAGTAGAAATATCTTCATATAATAGGATATTTGCTTAACATTGTAATGATTTTTGACCCACAAAATGTCTTTTTGGACACTGGCTAAAATATACCCCTACAACATAAGACATACTTTGGGGTCCAGGGTCACATACAGTGATGTGAAAAAGTGTTTCTTGATTTCTTATTTCCTATTCACACTTTTTGTTTCAGATCATCAAACTAATTTAAATATTCATCAAAGATAACACATCATGCAGTTTTGAAATGAAGTTTTTTTTAATGGGAAAACAAAACACAAAACTACATTGCCCTGTGTGGAAAAAGTGTTTGCCCCCTAAACCTAATAACTGGCTGAGCCACCCTTAGCAGCAAAAACTGCAATGGGTCTTTTACAGCAGTGCGGAGGAATTTTGGCCCGCTCATTTATGCAGAATTGTTGTAATTAAGCCACATTGGAGGGTTTTTAAGCATGAACCACCTTTTTAAGATCATGCCACAGCATCTCAATTGGATTCAAATCAGGACTTTGACCAGGCCACTCCAAAGTCTTCATTTTGTTTTTCCTCAGCCATAAAAAGTAGACTTGCTGGTGTGCTTTGGATCATTGTCCTGCTTCAGGCAAAACACTTTTTCACACTGGGCTACGTAGTTCTGTATCCTGTGTACCCCTAATAATAAAAACCTTCATTTCAAAACTGCATGATGGGTTTACTTGTGTTATCTTTGACTAACATTTTAGCTAGTAGATGATCTGAAACACTGAAGTATGACACGCATGCAAAAAATAAGAAATCAGTAAGGGGAGAACACTTTTTCCATACCACTGTATGTCAGTTTATCATAATAATTCTAAACGTTAAGCTTAGCTGGACAGAGATATTCCCAGCTTTAAATATGTGCACAGTGCAGGCAGTTCTGCCCCTCTGTCAATATTAGGCCAGTAATGTGTTGGCAGAAGTTCATCCTCATACCTCATCACACACTTCACAGCTCAAATAACAAAACATCTCATAATAAAAAATATTTTTTGTACTCTCCCATTCACTGCGCTCTAAGTTTACCCATGACTTGGAAACGTGAAAAGGGTCCATTAACTGGGGATGATGTTAATTGTATTAATTTTGCTCACCGTCGAGCTAGAATTGCGCTCATCTCTCCCATCAGGCCTCCTCCACCTCCACCTCCTCCTCCTCCTCCTCCTCCTCCTCCTCCTCCTCCTCCACCACCACCACCACCACCACCTCCTCCACTGGGCATTGACACACTGTTACGGCTGCTGTCTGCTTTAGGTGCCGCCGCACTGGCAGCAGCACTGGGAACACCACCTCCAGCATCATCCTGCAGGGGGAAGCACTGAGTCAATTACAGCAGCCAGGCATGAATGTGTTTGAGCATCAGGGTTCAGTTAAACTACTAAATTCCTTTGTTTTACATTGAATAAATTAAGATCATCAAAATGTTATTCACCTTTTCCCTATGCTCTATGATGCTTTGCGTGAATTATGTAAGCAAATACCAGTAAACAAAAACTGTCCTCCTCTGTTCTCCTCACAGCTCATGAAAAGTAGGCTATACCAGCAGATATGCTTGCGATACTAATGTCATGTTAAAATACATTGAGTTAGTGCAATGAGTAAAAAAAAAAAAAGATAGAGAAAGCTATACATTACATGCACCTATCATTCGGTCATGTATAGTGGTAGCCAAAATTATTAGAATACTTGGCATATTTAAGAGGTTTAAGTTGTTTTCAGCTGAATTGGTCATTACAATACCCCATAAAACTAATGCAATATCTAAAACGTCATCATTATGTTCTGTAAACAATAAAATAGAGGCATCATAAAAAGATAGGTCATTATCCTTACAAAAAATACAACTATTTCACTGTCAATGTCACGCAATCATGTTCATTCATAGAATTAAAACAAAAGGCTTTATCTTAAGGTCCTGAAGGCATGGATTAACATTAGTGTTGAAGAACTAGAAATATACTGACACCCAGCCAGAAAGATGTGCGGCTGAAAAAGGTGGACATACCAAATATTAGGGGTATTTGCAAAAATCAGCATGGTTCATGAATATTATGAAATGAAATCATGTTTTGGAGGGAAAACGTCAATATTTTAAGATCTGTGAGTTGTTCAAATAATTTTGTCCACTGTATATAGATTATTTTAACCTTATTATTTCAAGTGATTTGTTTAAGTTCTTTTGAATGGAACATCACTAAATAAGTGCATCCCATAATTAGAAATATTGTGATGTGACCAATGATGTGCTAAAAGAAGAGTATTTTTAATGTCATCATGTCAGAAAGTGACACATCTAGACACATGTCAAATCCCATACTTATGCACTATTCTACATCATTTTGCAGCATTAATAGTAAGAAGTGCATTCACACTGAAAATTCTAAAAAGAATAAGTTTAATTATTCACTTTAAATATCCAAATGATGCACTTACTTAACCAATAAAAAGAAGTGTGGAATGTTGGAAGATCAAATCTGATTTTTATTTTGTTTATTCTATTGGATTCAGATCAGGTGATTGGCTGGGCCATTCTACGTCTCTGAAACTGGTTGAGAGTTTCCTTGGCTGTGTTTTGGATCAATGTTCACCCTGGTTTCATGTTCATCATCCTGGTAATGTAGATGTTGGCTGAAGCAGCTAATATTAATTTAAAATGACGAAGGGCAGAGGGTTGCTGAATAACTACTGAGAGATTTTAGCTGCAGTCTGGGCTTTCACTGCCTTTCTACACCTCCCTTTATTCATGTGTTCAATACATTTTCCCTGTGTCATTTCATGTCATGCACATAACTTAATTTGTAAATTAATTAGTTTTGTTTTCTTTGCATATATGGATTCCTTTGGTTGTTACCAACATCCAATTTTAGAAATATGTTTTCTGAGAAAAATGGTGATGTGTTTAATATTTATTTCCCCAACTGTAAGTGATCATGTTGCCTCCCGATGGTGAATCCGGCTATACTCATTGCAGTTACTATTTGGTAGTTTGGTAATTTATTTCACTATACTTTTGGCAACAGTTAAACATCAACAGGGAAATGGTTTGAAATTCCGTTTAGTAAAAAAAACATTAGTATTCCATTTGAGACTACAGTGAACTCATACACTACATAGTGGAGTGTATAAGTGCATAGTGTGCAATTTGGGATGCAACGGTTCTATTTTTGTGATGTCACTTAATATCACACCTTGGGCACTTTGCGGAGTTTGGCAGCTGCCAGGGCAGCAGCAAGACCACCACCAGGTCCTCCACCCCCATCCCCTCCTCCAGAAGAGGGTAGTGGAGGAGCAGGAGGCGGTGGAGCTCCTCCTCCCGAAGGCGGAGGCCCAGGTGGTGGAGGAGGTCCAGACGGAGGGGGTCCAGGGGGAGGTGGGGGTCCCGGGGGAGCTGGAGGGCCTCCAGGGGCCAAAGGCGGTGGTGGAGGAATCACAACTGCAGAACAACAGCAAACATCACTTCTGTTCATAGAGCTATTATTTTGAGCAGTGAACCAAAACAATCAGCTAAAAATAATTAAATTGGGACGAAAAAATTATGTACTTAAATTTCTTATGTTAGGGCAAACTACTTATCCCAAAAAGCACTGTGAATTGTAACATCATTCAAAGATAATACAATAGGAAAATATACTAGTTTTAAAAAACTCTCTTAAAGAGACAGTTCACCCAAAAATCTAAATTACCTCATTATTTATTCTCCCTCTTTATGAGTTTCTTTCTTCTGTTAAATACAAAAGAAGATATTCTGAAGAATGCTGGTTGCCCATCGACTTCCATAGTAGGAAATAAAGTTACCATGAAGGTCAAGCAGCATTTTTCTAAATATCTTCTTTTGTGACCAACAGAAGAAATAAACTCAAATAGGTTTTGAACAAGTGAAGGGTGTGTAAATGATGGAAATTTTAAATTTTGGGGTGAACTATCTATTTAATTAACAGTGAATCGTGGATTTTTTCCATTTATTTACATCTTCAGATTGCATTATGGGAGCCCGATCTTCAAAAAGTTGAACAAAGTGACTTTTATTGCTATTTTTAGCATTCTGAAGAAAAAAAAAACTGTCTGGCTTGGTTACATAATTATGGTGCGGGTAATGAGCTGAGTGTTTGAAGCAGACATCAAGGTCACATAATGCAATATGTAGGCATAATTAAAAAGAAAACATCTGTGAATCACGAGCTATAGGCAAATATTATATTAACATATTTTTAACAGTGTATATACAGAACAATATGGTTAACCACAATGTTTAACAAAAAAAAATCTTTCTAGAACACCATTAACGCTTATCTTAACATGCCTACAAAACAAATATAAGTTTAGAACTAGTTATTTTATATGTTTATTTTAAAGACGTAATGGTAAAAATATAATATTATTTTTTGTTTTCAAAGAAAATATTTTAAACATTATAGAAGACACTTTAAACTTTTCATTTTATATAAACTCACTTTTGTACATTTAATTTGATGCAGACACCAAAAAGACACATCTTGTCGTTGCCTTATTTATTTATTTATT
>CAIGQW010001850.1:2009743-2024065 GCA_903798125.1 Danio choprae | reverse complement strand
CACACAAAAATGCACACTTAAACACACAACGCACGCACACACACTCGCTCGCATGTACACACACACATACACACACACACACACACACACACACACACACACACACACACACACACACAAAGAGAGAGAGAGAGAGAGCCCAGATGTTGACTGCTATTGGAGGGGGAGTTTAGGTTAACCAGATGGAAAGAAAAATTGGATAAAAGAAATCACTGAAACGGATAAAGGAAAGAGGATGAGTGAAGGAGGAGGGAGATCTGGATGAGCTGGCCTAAGACTCTACAGACAGCCATACTGTTATGGGAAATAAATACATTTTTAATATGGGAGCTGGAACAAGGGACAGAACGGAGTGTGTGTGTGTGTGTGCACAATTAATTATTAATGAAGAGAAACACACTCACACACACATACTGTACATAAACAATTGCCTTCATAAACAGATGACAAGCAAACGCAAGTGTGATGGTAACTAAATCCACCAAGGCACTTTGAAAGGACTGTAATCTTCTGAGAGCAGTGCAATATTAACAAAATGAAGAACACTGAACTCACTGACCGCATGCAAAAACACTTTACACTTTCATTAGAATGCAGATGGAAATGTATGTAAATTAGCAGAAAGGGTAACGTCTTTAAATGTTTGAACAACCGTTTTGAAAGGGTTAAAATGTTGTAGTATGTATATAATATTCTGACTGACCGAGTTAAGACTCAAATGATCCACTGGACTTACAGATCAAATTAACACATGCAGTAACACAAAGTTACTGCATGATATCTAGAGTATTTTCTATGAAATGTATTTAGTGTAATGCAAATTAGTGTAATTCAAATCTAGCTTAAAGGGAAAGTTCACCCAAAACTGAAAATTCTGTCATCATTTACTTGTTCCTGTTTGACTTTCCATCTTCTAGACACAAAAGTTGTTTTGAAAGATTTAGGAAAACATGTAACCATTGACTTCCATAGAATTTGTTTTTCTTTCTATGGGAGTCAATGGTTACAGGTTTCCAACATTTTTCAAAATATCTTCTTTCGTCTTCAACGGAAAAAGGAAATTCATAAAAGTTTGGAACCACACGAGTGCAGGAAAATGTAATTTAGTGAACTAACTCTTTAATAACAAAAATAATACTGTACATTTTATAAGGGAATAATGGAATTAGGACTGCACATTATATAGTTTCAGCATCGATGCTGCAATGTGCACATCCGCATAGTCTGAATTATAGCTGACTAGGAGCTATAGAATTGTATTTAATTACTGTATTTATATGGAATTTATACGATTTATTCAAAAAATGAATATTTGTTTTGTTTCTAGTCCAAATATCTACATTTCAAAGCGAAAATGAGATTATTACTTACCCCACTGGCAGATAATTTAGCTTGTTTTAGGAAAAAACTCTTAATTTTGACTTATTTGTTGTGAAGGTGAAAGCAAAACAATATTTTTTACTTGCTCTACATTTTTTTGGTATTTGGAGTAGAAACGAGACACAAACGCATTTTTTTTGCATTGTGATTATTAAATTACTGTGCCTGAATACTGTTAGACTCATTAGAAAACTATATAAAGAGCTATTCAAACTGTATTGATATCGCAATATTTATCAATAAAATATCGTTTTTTGCGTTGAGAGGTGCCTTTTTTTGAATGTTTACTAACGACCTCGAGCGTTGTGCGCGCTGCTTATGCGCCCTGCGAGTTGCGTTTTAACCGCCTGCTGCGCCTCACGCTTTTGCCCTTGTGCTCGCAGTTGAAAAAAAAGAGGCGGGGTTTCCATTGAGATGCCTGCAGTGTTTGTGTTGTCAAGACAACTACGGACACTTTTGAAGATGGAGGAGAGACTTGTGGTTGCTGTTTTGAGTTATCAGGGGCTGTATGAATCACAAATCTTGAATATCACAATATTATAAAATTGTTTAATTTTATTAATAATCAACAGCAACACTCTCGCACAATACGCAGCTGATTCAGTCGTTGCCTAGCGACATAAAAAGCGCACTGCGCTTATATTTTTCTTGTCGACAAAAAAGGCAGTGTGCTGCGCCTCGCGTTTTTGGACCGTAAAAGCGTGTTCGGTGTGATCGGCCCCCTAGACGGAATACAACTACTGTCTGCAGTGCTAACATACATCTAAACGTAAAGATCTTACATTTCTGCTGCAATACCATGGCACGCTCCATGCATATGTAAATTAGTGATTAAAGGCTTTGGAACCTAAATTGATTTTCTTTAATAACAAAAATAATACTGTACATTTTATAAGGGAATAATAGAATATAACTACTGTCTGCAGTGCTAACATGCAACTAAATGTAAAGATCTTGACATTTCTGCCATAATACCATGGCATGCTCTATGCATATGCAAATTGGCAACAAAGAAATATATCACACCAGTTCATTGTTCATGTGATAACTAATTATCACAACAACAAAAAAGACTTTTGCTGCTTATTCAAACTACTTATTTAATAGGAGGTAACCCAACACAATTCTTAAGTTTATTTGGGGACAACCTAATTGCTTTATGTTCAATCCACCTAAATTTGTTAACTTAATCGATTTGTGTTGGGACAACATGAAGCAATTGTGTGGAACCCAGCAATTTTACAGTGATGGAATACAACTACTGTCTGCAGTGCTAACATACAACTAAATGTAAAGATCTTACATTTCTGCCACAATACCATGGCACGATCTATGCATATGCAAATTTGTGACAAATAAATATATCACACCAGTTCATTTTCTATATACAAGCCAGTTTTTCAATAACCCACTTTATGTAAATCCCGAGTCTGTTGCTTACTTTATAATGCTATCAAAATGTGGAATAGAACTAATGGAATAGAACTGAATATATAACGGAAAATAACTAACAATGTAATATAAAATAATGGAATACAACTACTGTCTACAGTGCTTACATACAACTCAATTTAAAGATCTTACATTTCTGCCGCAATAGGTTGTTTGCAATCACGTGGTTCTGGTGACGTGCGGAATTCAGATGGAGGACAGAAAGTATAGAGGAAAGTCCGTATTTTCCAGATTTATACCATATTTCAAAGGAGATGTAAATAGAAAATAACCACATATGTTGGGCACGATCCCTATATTATGAAGAGGACCGAGTTTTCTACTAAACTAAAATGTATTTGCCTGTCATCGAGGCGGTAGATACTGTAAGCTATTACATGTAAAAATATTATAGTAAATGCTATAGTGTTTATTTGAATTAAACTGTCACATGTACTTATATGGTTGCTGTGGAACAACACAACTGTAGTAATAAACAAATCATCCAATAGGCTACAGTTTTCTACACTATACACCGTCACAATGCACCAGTTTACACGTTATAGTATTATTAGTTTCAGATAACTATACTACAGTATTCTGTACCATTCATTAACAAAGAGTTGTACTATCCATAATACACTTTACTATAGTGTGGTTGAAAAACATGTTTATTATAAATTAGTATTATAGTTTTTTCCATGCGGATAATGTTATATCTTCCAGACATCCTTACACACGAAAAAACTGATGAAAACATACAAAAGCATGGACGCATAGTCATCATTAATCAACATTATGATTTATTTTAAAGGACGGGTGAACAGTTTTCCACAATAATAATCGTCTAGTTTTGCTCGCAACGGTAGCATTTCTTTTTTGTTTGGTCAACTTACCATCAACATTCAACTCTGCTGCACATCACGATGTTACGGTTGTTTATTCCGCCGAAATGCCAGTAAAGACATGGATTATTGTAAAGCAAGATGGAGATTTCCTTGCAGCGATTACATGGTAAGTTATTCATATTTTCCTGGATTTTGTATATGTGGTGGTGTTTGTAGTATCTGATTTTATATAATACATTAACATATTTATGCACATAGCTAGGCCTGTCTTTATTAGTGCTGTCAAGCGAATTATCGCGTTCAAAAAACGTTTGTACACATGGATGTATTGAAAAAATGTATACACACCACACCGTTTTTCAGTCAATTTCATGAACTTTTCCCCCTTTATGAGCAAAAACCTTTGGAACTCTATATAAGCTGTTTGGCATTTCTCATTTTGGCTGATATAAACAATTATAAACAATATTAAACATAAACATTTGATGTTCTGATAGCAATTCCTATATAGGAGAATCACTTCCTGCCCTCCATCTGAATTTTGTGCGTCATCAATGACGTCATGTGAAAACAACCATATACCTATACCATAGCACGCTCTATGCATATGCAAATTAGTGACAAATAAAGATATCACACCAGCTTATTTTCTATATATAATGCAGTTTTTCAATAACCTGCTTTATGCAAATCCTGAGTCTGTTGCTTTCTTGATAATGCTATCAAAATAAGCAGTCACTACTTAAAAAATACACTACTTTATCATCGTCGCGCCAAAAATGGGCAGAGTTTCCTAGTAATGAAAGAGTTAACAGGAAACTGTGGAGTGCGCAGCTGAAGAAATGTCTGTATAAGGCTGTAGAGCAGCTGCCCTTGAACACTAACAAGTAGAGTCAAGCCCACTAATCGCTCTCAAACTCGCTCTCCCTCCTTCATCTCTTCTCCGACGCCACAAATATGCTGCGTTCCCCCTCTGTTCACCTGCTTCTTCAGCATAAAGGAGGAAGTTAATGGCTGAATGGTCATGGTGTAATTACAAGGGCAAGAAACGCAGACTGGCAGATGAGTGTTTGGACAAAAGAGGAGAAGAATGCAGACTCGAGGGACTTTAAGGGTCTTTCCCTCAGCACTGTGTCATGTTTTATAGCTGTTTAGATTGGCTGTCACGTCTTGCTTGCACTGTTTTAACTCTGTATGGGTTTTAAGTCAATTTGAATAAACGTTCACACTCTACAGGTCAAACAATTATGGAATGGTACACTCAAAAATGTGTTAAGTAATGGAATATAATAGAATATATAAAGCAATATAACTAATAATAATAACTAATAAAAAATGGCTTTCATGCTTGCTTAACCTACCTAATTAAAATGAGTTGAATCAACACTTAATTCCTAAGTTAACTAAGTTAACTGAATCGATTTGATTTAGGACAGCATAAACGAATTGTGTGGAATTCAGCCTTTTTTACAGTGTAAAAATAGAATTACAGCAAGAAAAAGAAAAATAACCTTCAGGAAAATTAAAGGTAATTAAAAAAAACTTTATTTTAAGATAAAATTCATTCAGTCATTCATTTTCTTTTTGGCTTAGTCCCTTTATTAATCTGGGGTCGCCACAGCGGAATGAACCGCCAACTTATCCAGCATATGTTTTACACAGCGGATGCCCTTCCAGCTGCAACCCATCTCTGGGAAACATCCACACACACTCATTCACACACATACACTACTGACAATTTAGCCTACCCAATTAACCTGTACCGCATGTCTTTGGACTTGGGAAACCGGAGCACCCGGAGGAAACCCACGAAAACACGGGGAGATCATGCAAACTCCACACAGAAATGCCAACTGACCCAGCCGAGGCTCGAACCAGCGACCTTCTTGCTGTGAGGCGATCGTGCTACTCACTGCGCCACCGTGCAGCTCAAGATAAAATTCTTGCTATTAATAAAACATTGAATATAACTTTCGCATCAGAAAAGTCTTAATATGCTGCTTAATTATCGTTATTAAAATAGTAAAACTGTAACACTGAAAAAAAGGATGTCTGCAAAAGTGTTGCAAACAATTTATATGTGTTGGATTTAAACAAACAAATTAAATTTAGTAATGTTCAACTTAATTTGTTTAAATTCAGCCTAAATAAATTGTTTACAACCACTTAACTTAAAAAATCCAAGGAATCATCTTTCAGTGAAAAAATGCTGGGTTCCACACAATTCCTTCATGATTAACTTAATTGTTTTTTATTGTCTCCCCAAAAAACTCAATAATTGTGTTGATTCTGCTTATTTTAAACACTTTAGTTTAAACAAGCAGCAAAAAATAATTATTTGAGTGCACTGAAAAAAATGGTTCGTTGCAAACAATTTATATAAGCTGAATTTAAACAAACAAATTAAGTTGAACATTACTAAATTAAATTTGTTTGTTTAAATCCAGCCCATATAAATTGTTTACAACCACTTAACCTTAAAAAAGGGATGCAGTTCTTAGAAAAATGGAATATTAAATGAGAAAACAGTGGGCGTGGCTTGTTTTATTTCTACTCTGAGCTGATTGGATGTAGTAAAGTAGGTATTTCTTTCAGAAAGATCAGGAAAAGGGTTTCTGGAGAGTTATTACAACCTAACAGACCCTTCCTCCTTCTCTTACTACTTATTTAAAATGAGCTGAATCAACACAATTCTTGAGTTTTTTGGGAGACAACCCTGATTGTTTTATGTTCAATCTACTTAAATTTGTAAAAACAATTAAGTTAACTTAATTGATTTGTGTTGGGACAACATAAATGAATTGTTTGGAACCCAGCATTTTTTACAGTGTGTGTGTTGTCATAGCGCTGACAAAACTGACAGTTGGAGAGGCGTGGTTAAGTATGTAAGCCACGCCCAATACCTCAGACATACGCGGTCTAAGAATTTAACTGAAAAAAAACAGGAAGTGCATTTTCAGATTTCAATTTTAGATTACAAGGGCAGAGTCGCACATGCACAGATGAATTGTTCACCACAAAACTAGCTATGTTAGCTAACAAAATTAATACGGCCGCATGCAAAAACACTTTACTGTTTTTTTTTAAGTGTTACCAAAATAAATGAATCATTCTATATTATTGGCTATGCTATTTAATTTTATAAGTGTAAAAATAAATCAATAAATACATTTCCACTAAGTACACAAGTGTGAGGAAGACAGAGACATGAGTGTGCAAATCATGCATTGACAACAGGCAATATCTTTATTTCATAAATAAAAATACTTCAGTAAAGAAAATTCATATCTTTAAGGCGATTATTTCATTTATTAATCAAACTTTATTTTTATTTATTTATTATTCATATTTAAACTTTTTATGTTTTGAGGGAAACCTACCTTAAAATAGAGTCCAGTCCAGTCCTACAGTAACACCTGATGGGCTATTTCAACAGTCATTTGATTCTCAAAGACAACCTATTTTTGACATAAATGTCAAATTCTGCATCCATCATCATTAAAAATGTATGAATGGATGATCATGAAATTTAGTTTTACTTTCATCTGCGAGCACAGGCATCTATTAAAATACAGACTACTGTCGGCATCAATAGGGTAGTGGTTAGAACGTCGACACAGAGCACTACGGTGACCCGAGTTTGATTCCCGGCTCCTGCTCCTGCTCTTTTGCCGATCCTTTCCCTCTCTCTGCTCCCCACACTTTTCTGTCTATAATCTCCACTGTCTTATAACATTACAGGTGAAAACCCCTTAAAAATATTTATTAAAAGAAATAAAAATACAGACTGATGGGTATACGGACTACTTACTTTTTACACCTATTTTACACTTACGGCGTCTATCTGTAGTCTATATATGTCGGTTTCTATATATGGAATATATATTATATCTATATATTCTATATATAGTCTAAATATGGATCAAGCATTAATTAGAGGGTCAAACACCCTTAAACCTCCCTGTAATTTGGAAATTCTCAGTTTCTCTGGATTTTTCATCATTTGCTTTTTTCTGCAAATAAAAATGTTGTCATAAAACCATAAAAATGACAATTAGTACAAAAAAAGTTAATTATTAACTACATTTATTTATTTCTAGATAACACAATACCAATGCATTAACTTGAGATTGAAAAGCAAATTTAATTTAAATTTGAAAGAAATGTTACTAGCCCTTTATGAAAAAACTAAACAAAAATGTATTCAAATCACAAACCTACTAAACCCAGTAAATTCAGACAAACTGAGAAATGTTGAAGTGGTCTCCTGTTTTCTTTCTTCCATATCTGTACATTTCAGTCTGTGAAATTCTAGATCTGCTTTTCCATTCATGTAAGCGACTTCTAATGTGTTGTGAGAAGCTAAAGTGTGGACATTGCTAAATTATAGTCATGTCAAAATGATCATTTCAGTCAAGCTACTGGAAAATGGAAAGGACATCAAAACAAAGCTAACAGACCGCGTTAGTGCCTGCTAGATATTCCTGTTTTTAATCCAAATATTTATATTTTCCTCTCTAGCGGTCATCGCTAAGAGTTATTTCGAGTGAATCTACTGCGTTGTTACACTGCTATGGCACACGGTTTCCAGTAATGAGAGTTTCAGCTTACAACTTTTAAAGTGCGGCATTACAGCCACAAAGTTTTTCATTAACCACATTTCCATATTAACTAAAACATAGAGCGGCATTATATGTAGCCGTGTTAAAGAGAAGAAAAGAAGAATGCTTTTCTAAATGATGCTTTTATTCCGATAAAGAATATGAGTGAGATAGTGGTTAAGGCTCAAGGCTGGAATTGTTGTCATTGGATCAAGCCTAGTTCTGGAAGAGCTATCACTGTTGAACAAGACAACCACAATGATTATCTTTTACTGAAAAAATTCTTCAGTAAAACATTAAATATGATTTTGAGCTGAATTTAGTCCTTGGTGATTCATAACGTATTCATTTTGCTTTGCCTGTACGTGTCTGTTTGACTCTCTAACTTCCGGTACGCACTGATGAATCACAAAGACCACAGTTTCAGATAAAAATCTTCTTCAAAGTGATAGTTCACTAAAATAAAACTTAATAAAATATATACTTGCCCTCAAGTGGTTTCTTTTTTTCTTTTAAATGCAAAATAAGTTATTTTAAACAATGCTGGAAATCCTAACCATTGAAAACAAAAGTATGGAAGTCTATGAAAGTCAATGGCTACTGGTTTCCAAAATATGTACAATTATTGTGTTCAACAGCAGAAAGAAACTCAAACAGGTTTTTGACAAGTGATGAATTAATCATGTGTATAATGATTAATTTATTCCTTTAATGCTTTTCTGAATAATAATTAAAAAAATATCCTACATTATGGTTGGCCTGAAGGTATGTAAATAAACTGCTAATATTCATTTTTGGGGGAGCTATGCCTTTACATTGAAAGCTGGTATCATGGTAAAGCATCTGGATCTTGCTAAACAAAAGATAAAGTACCACCATGACACATTCCTTTGCGAGGACCGAAGTTTAAACCAATTAAGTTTAAAGAGACAAATTGTTCATTCGAAGCTGAACTTTAAAACAAAGTCTGTGACGTCTGTCAAAGCCAGTGGAGAGGCAAAGTTAAAAAGCTTCCCTGCTTTGCTCTAATTGCAGTAACTTTCATCTCTTTGTTTCTCTTCACACAGGTTTCAGCATGTCTAAAGTGCTGGGAGCTACAGCTTTTTTAAGTCTTTCTCTGGAAGAAATTCTGAATCTGGCTAGAAAGTGAACTGAACAATTAATTTAACTCTTCCGAGAGTTAAAAAGTCAAATAAACCAAATACAATTTCATGCGTCCTTTCAATTCCTCAGTAAAAAAATAATAAAAAAAAGTACCAGTAAAAATTTCAAATGTTCTTGACTTTTTTTTTACAGACCTTTTAAAACATGCTGCATAATTTGGACCTACTTTGTTTTTAGACCTTCACAGATGCAGAGAATTCAGTTAAATTAACTCTTTCCCTGCCAGCGTTTTATTTTTATTTTTTTCTAAGTTGCTAGCCACCAGAACTATAGATTATTTTCACCTAAATCTGATGGCCCTCAGAATATTTTCAGCTAGGAATATATGATCATTCTTCTTCTAAAACAAAACAAAACATTTTATTCTATTTTCATCTGTCTATGTTTTATCACCACTTGAATGCATATAGAATGCATAAGCAAAATGAACAATTTTTGACAACAAAAAAACATACATTTTTCTTACAGTAGTGCATTTTCAAGATATATATATAGTATATATCACATTGACACATGTATGTGTGTGCTTGCTTATGTGGTTTACGAAGACACAAATTTGTCAGTGGCGGAAAAGCATTGTCTCTTAATTGATGAGTTACCTCGTCAATGGCGGGGAAGGAGTTAATATATTATGCAAACCTTTGGATTTTTCACTTTTTGACCAAATTGATTAAATAAAAATGTATGTTTACTTTCAACATCAAAAGTTCAGTGGTGTTACCACTAGAATGTCCTTAAAGCTATCCTGTTAAATGCATTTAGCAGCACAAGCACACTGGAAATATGTGCTTTAGCCTATATTTTTGTTAAACTGCAAAAACAAACTTATGTCTGACTGTAGTTTTTACAGTAGGTAAAATGAATGCTACGGGGCAGAATGATGGCAACAACTTGTGTTCCTTTTCACACTAATGATATTTACAGGGACATATTATCAACAGAAAAATTATTATTTTCATGCAGTTCTTAACACAACACCTAATAAATACCACAAAACAACCTAACTGTGTCTATCATTTGTAATTGAAAATATTTATATTCATAAACAACTTTTCTGATGTGGTCAGTTTGCTCAGTAACTCACATTGTACCGTTGTAAACTTGTAATGCAGAACTTGGATTCGAGTTCGGTGAATCAAGCTTCCACAAAAGAAATAAAAGCAATGTAAAATCAAGGTTAATCTACATGGAATGTAGTGCACTTTTCTCTTGTTTGCTATTTAAAACATTATTGGTTGGTTTAGGGAAGGGTTTAGGTCAGTGGTTTACTGGTCTAGGTTATCTGTACGACAAGCCCTACCTTCTCGACATGAAAGATGTGTATCTGAAATATGCAACAAAATGTACCCTAAGTAACGCATTTCGGATCTGTAAAAATGTACACCGGATCCACTAGTGGATTTGTCATCAGAAACGGGCAACAAAACGTACCCAAAACAACGTATATTTTACATTTTTCATCAATGTAGGCTAAGGCATGTATATCCGATGAGCCAGCATTGAAGAGTCTATAGACCTTCTTTAAATAGGTGAAGTTAGTCTCCGAGTCCATGCAGGAGGGTACAGAGGAAGTTACTGCAAACAGTACATTCAGCAGGAAACACAGGAAATAATGCAGGTGGTTAATTCAGAAGAATGTCATGTTTTGGAAGGGCCTAGTCAAAGTCCTGATTTGAACCCAAGTGAAATGCTGTGAAAGGACTTGGAGAGAGGATTTCATCCAAAGAAAACCACCAACAGTTTTCCACAGATACCAGAAGAAACTGTTTGGTTAATGTCTTTTCCAGACATTTATTTTTGGATCATTTTGCTTATGTAAAATGTAATTTAGATTTATATGTTGAAGACAAAAACTTGGATGACAATCTTAGTGTACTGTAGGTCAAACATCTACAAGAAAAAAAAGCCAATGTCATAAAAGAATAAATAAACATTCTGGCATCATTTACTTAATTATACTTTAATAATACTCATTCATAATTCAGACAATTTTTTACACCTTTAAATTTCATGACAGGACATTGATCTCTGCACAGACAACTTTTGAGATTAAAACGTTTAACAAAATTACTTATATTGGCATTTTTAGTTGTATGAACCTATATATTGTCTGTAGGTCACGTTAGTTATTGCACAAAAACCAAGAAATTATTTATTTCTCATGGATTTATTTCAATATATAATAATTTAGAAAATAACTGTAACACTTTTGTAAAAGTAACAATTCACACAACAAACTAGTGGCTTATTAACTGCCTATTATTAAGACATTGGCTGTTCATTAGTACTTATAAAATACATATTCGGCATGATCTTATTTTTTATACCGAAATCTTTCCTAGTACCTAAACCCTTCCTTAATAACTACTAATAAACAGCAAATTAGGAGTTTAATGCAAAGGTCATAGTTAAAGGTTTAATAATAGTAAGAATTAAAAATAAAAATAATATAATTAAATAGTATAAATCCATAAAATAACTGAGAAAGTACTGGGAAGTGATTTCTGTCAATAACAGGACAAAAATGTCAGTTTAAGTGTTAAAGTGCAGTGTTAAATCTCCGACATTAAAAATGGTCAGAGCAGACGTCATGGTCCCATGAGGCATGAGATGATAACCGGTTTCAAGTTTTACTGTGATTTGGAAATGTTGAGGTTTAAAAACTGCTAAAAACAATTCTGTTATACCCTTCCTGCAGTATATAAATTGTTTTGTTTTTTTACAAGAAGTAAAAAATGTTTTTGGGGGGGCAACAGTATCTCCAGCAGCAAAGAACCATCCACATTAAAAGCTACTGATAATCCCACGATTCAGCAAACATTTGAAAAACCAATCGCTTACGCACGAACATTCAAGCATGCAATGGGCCTGAACAGTGCAGTGGTTTACCTTAAATCAAAAGAAAAGAAAGATATCCAAAGATGTCTTTTCAAGTTGTAAAGAAATCTGTGTTTTGAAACTAATGAAGATAGCAGAAGTTAATAATGATTTATGTTTATTATTTAGCCCAACATGTTTACTGTTCCAAAATATTTTAAATGCTTTTTAAAATGAAATATATTGGGTTCAAAGGGAAAAAAAAGTTACTGTATTTTTACCCAGAGATTTAAAAAGAAGCTATTTTAGAGCAGTAATCACAATACCGTCATACTGTAAAACTGTGATATTTTTATCCAAAGTTTTATCCATCAGAATCATATAGCGGCCCATGCCTTTGCCGCTTGAAAATGTATATAAAATGGAAAACAGCCATGAATCATAACCTATGGACAACTGATAATTAAAGTATATTTTACAGCACAATCTAGGCCCTTGAGACGCTGCTTCCTCAACATTCAGCAAATGCTCTTTGAAGCAGTGACAGAACAAACAAATTCCTCCTCCTTCACCTCGCTGGCTGGCATTCCACATGGCCATATTTGGCCAATCAAACACAGCAGTCGCTTTTTGCCTTTAATTCCTTATACAGGTTGGTGCACATCCCTCCTGACAGATATTTGTCCTGGGAGACAAACGGGGAAGGGGAAGTAAAGATGAGCCAGCCAATCATTCCTCTCCCTGTTGTTCTAACATGCTCATCTACCATTCTCCATGGGTGCTTACAGTCAGCATCAAAGTGGACTGAGTTAAAGAACCAGAAAGCCAAATTTAATATGAAATTCCTGGAGTTAATAATGTGATTTATTGCTGCGGATCTGTTGGGGATGAATCGTCTGGTTGGGACAGACGAATCTGAACAGAGCTACAGTCAAAGCTGGGGTCAGGCACCAAACATCTCAGGACAGCAGACCAATTTATTTCAGACTACCCACATGATTGCTGTAGTTAACCTCAGATCTTAACACCAAGCTTAAATGAGAAGACTTGTAGACTTGTGGTCTAATTCTTATTGCTCTGAGGTCACGTTTACACTTTGTATTTATATGCATTTTTGTCAGATGTGCGGCCTTAAATATGTATTAAATAAATATTGCATAATGGCTTTATGGTATTAGGGGCGGCACGATGGCTCAGTGGTTAGCACTTTCGTGTGGGCTTCTTCCAGGTGCTCCTTTTTCCCCCACAGCCCAAAGACATGCTCTATAGGTGAATTGGATTAACCAAACTGGCCGTAGTGTACGTGTGTGTGTGAATGAGAGTATGGGTGTTTCCCAGTACTGGATTGCGGCTGGAAGGGCATCTGCTGCATAAAACATATGCTGGAATAGTTGGGGGTTTATTCCGCTGTGGTGACCCCAGGAACTAAGCCGAAGGAAACAGAATGAATGAATTATGGCATTAATAAAGTAAACAGGGTAGAGTTGGGTGATTTAACCGAAGCGGTTTTCATGTGCATTTTGTCAGTAAAGCCAGTTCTAGTAAACCTCCAACACGTGCGTTTAGATTTCAGAGTTTATTACACAGAGCCATAGTACACTGATAAGCTATGAAAAGAATTTGGTTTAATTGATTGATAATGACATCAAGATAATCGTTCGGTGACAATGACAGCTGTTTCCATTAGCAATGAACTACAGATGTAGTAAAAGTTGCACATGAAATTACAACATATACTAACATGTTTTTACTCTAAACCCACCTCATAACTACAGTTGAGTGTTTAGAATCATCTCCAGAGGGATTAATTTCATAGTAGTGTGCTTAGTTGCCACTCTGAATCAATGAATGCAGTTCGCAGCTTTGCTCGAATGTGTTTGCGATTTCAATTCGATTAAATCACCCAGCCCTAAAACAGGGTTTAAAATATTTTGACCTTGATTTTTAACCACTTCCAGATAGGGACGACCGATATGACAAAAATAATAAAACACAATAATATCACAATTTAAGTAATCTCCCTGATAACGATATATATATGACGATATTGTACCTTGCCTTTAAATTCAATCAATATATAG
>CAIGQW010001850.1:1983141-2002747 GCA_903798125.1 Danio choprae | reverse complement strand
TCTCTCTCTCTCTCTCTCTCTCTCTCTCTCTCTCTCTCTCTCTCTCTTGTGCGCATTTAAAACGGTTGTTCTGTGCAAAACAGCTGGTTTTTATGACATCACTGCCTGTGCATTTGTTATGTTGTGTGGATTCATATGCTGAAAGACATTTTCTAGCAAATTATAGTGCTATAATAGGTAAAAACAGCATATACTCCATTTGAATTATTATAGTTTAGTGGGAAAACCTGCTTAGAGCCTATAACCTCTCGCTGTTGAAGAACAAATCGACACAAGCCACGCCAGACTCCAGTGAATAAATTTGACTGTTTCAATCAGGAGCTCGGTTGGCACCATGAGGCATCAGCTTTCGTGTTCAGCTGTTGAGTAGATTAGGAGTCGCTTGGTTTCCTGGATGTCTCTATGTAAATCTGACTCGAACGTTTTTTTTTTTTTCTATTCCCTGAGAACAAATTTCCTTCAACAAATGTCCAAAACAGAAAAAAATGCCACAAATAATAATCTCTTTTTTTGTCACTTTTGCAGATGTTTCAACTAAAATGAGACACCATCCATTTGCCTGTGCAATAAATGACAGTATGGCCAACTGTGACTTCTGGTGAGCATGTTCTGTATATGCTCCACACAGCCGAATATTAAGCTATTTTGACCTTTGACCCTGGCACACACATAAGATAGTCGATGGTGTGCTCCACTGCTCTTGAAGTTTAGTCAGTGCAGCACAAGCCATTGAACTGAATGGGTTTTATAGTGCAGTGCTTTCTGTGCACAGTGTGAAAGTTGCTTCACATCAGTTCAACCTCCTGCCTTTTTGTGTTTATAAAATATTTGTCCAATTTGATTGCATGCTCATCTACCAGTAAAACTATAGTACTATCAAATCTATTTAACAACTTTTGACATTTTTATTAAACTTTTTTCATTAGAAAATCATCTGAAATCCACAAATTGGGTTTAAACAGATATCAGACTTGATAAACATGGCACAAAAAGTGTGGTTATTTTTTACTTAAACATCTTTTAACACCCACAAGCATTTCATAAAGAATGAAAGGGAATGATTTGCAAGCATTTAATGTTGATGGATTCTGCAAGCAACTTGTAGCAATTCATGCACCTAATCCTGTCCAAGGGCTGTTTCACCAGCCATTCAAAAGCAATCAAGATGGATAATGAACCAATCAGCAAGTGGCGAGGGCGTGACAATAGCTTTATAAGAAGGCCAGAGGCCCAGCTAAGCAGTGTGACTGTCAGCCAGCCAACAGAGCAGAGACTGACGACAGAGAGCAAATACACACACCACAGGGAGCAGGGCGACCCCAACTACTGATCTAACATGATTGGCCTCTGGGTATCATATTCCATTTCAATACAGACAGAGTAGTCAGGCTCTCAGCTGGAGAATTTTTTTAATGTAATAATAAAATGAATGGTGCAAAAGGCTTTCGAGGATTTTCACTATTGCCCAATGCTATAAGGCACACAAATACTATAAGAGGGCAACAGTGGCAGGCAGCTGTAAATTAAAAGCCTTGGTTACAGAAATATTTTCCCTTACTGATTTGTCAAAAAATGTAGCATTATTTAGCAAAAATGTATAAAATAATACATGGGTCAAAGACAAAAAAGCATTTTTAAGCATCCAAACAATACAAGCTTGGAGCTTTAATTGTATTTCTCCCATACATATAAATGTTTCATTTTTTCCTGAGCACAAAATAAAATTTTTTTTTAAATCAGGATTTCTGACCACAATGTAATTCATTGTTACATTTTATATTCCTAGAAAATCCTGAGAACAATAATAATTTGACCCCAAGACTCTCAAAGAACAAATTTCTTCATTGGCTTTTTACATTTTCAGATAAAAGCCATTTCTCCATGGAGATTGCATATTAAAACATGGATTTTTTACAACCTGAACATGAATATTTTTTTATACTGAGACCTTATATAAATAACTCAGTTGTTACAATCAGCTTTGTTGTACTTAAGCCATACATTGAAGCCCATAATGCTGTCTTATTATTTAAGTATTTTTCTAAAAAAATGCTATTATTGGCTAAGCAATAGGATTTGCATGTCGAAGTACAGCCCAGCATGCGACACTGTGAAGGCTTTGTCTTACTCAAGGCACATATTCTTCATACATTTGAAGCCATGTGAATGCATATAGAGGCTCAGTTAGATCAATACACATTTGAGCTTTCAATGTCTGTGAGTGATTCATGGTTAGCACAAGAGCTGCAATTCCAAAGATTTACAATGGGCCAGAGTCATAAAAAATACCAAAGAGAATCGAAACATGTTGAGGCAAGAAAGGCTGTAATTACACAACCGAGTGCGTTTCATGACAAACAACAGTTGAAATGGAACAGCCATTTTTGGTCTTGCTCCTAACACAAGACTGTATGATGGCACACAAGTGGTGTGTGAAGTCCTCTCCATAAAGAATAATTAATGAAAGCCCATTGAATTATTGAAAATGAATGGACGTTGTGCATTAGGCTCTCTGCAAATGTTGGGCATAGTAGTATCTCCACAGATAGCAAAGCTATTACTAGCTACTTTAAAAATAATGCGGTTACCTCACTACTGAGAATGTGATGTAGGTTTTCGGTAGAGAAATGACTGCATGTTTGTGAGACCGAAGAGGGGGAAAAAACAAATTCCTTTTGAGGTTTTTAATTTGGAAAAAGGATATGAAATTGCATTGTGGTCAATTTCTGTAATGCAGTTCTGAACATGGCTATGTGATTTACACTTCAGAACATCTGTCAAGTCCAGTTGAATTTATTTATACACTCACTGGCCATTACAAGTTGCTTTAGAGTTTAGGGCTGAACTTGTGGCCTTTTCCTTTCAGAACTGCCTTAATTCTTTGTGACAGACTCAGCAAGGTGCTGGAAACGTTCCTCAGAAATTCTGGTCCACATTGATGCAGTTGCTGCGAATTTGTCTGCAACAAATCCATGATTTGAAACTCTCATTTCACCAATCTGGTTACAATAGCTCCGTCGAAAAATCATTTGAGAAATAGTTTCTGCAATTTTTAAAATACATCGCTATTCTCTCCTAAATCGATTCCGAGTTAAGCTTTTAACAGCAGATGGTGCTCTAGGCTAGTTTTTAACCATACACTCTAATGCTCACATGGAAGAGCCTTTGTGTTTGTGTAATTTAATTGTGCCGTCACGTAAGTTGACTCTTATGTCACAAGATTAATGTAAACACAACTCACTATAAACATTTGTAATTCGCTTAAACCTTTCCTAGCTTTATTAATGATTATTTTAGGCTCAAGTGTTGTTTCTAAAGCATACAGCATTATCTGCTGTTAAAAGAATTAGAAAAGAACTCAGAATTAATTCAAGTGAGAACAGCAATGTATTTTGAAAATCTCAGAATCGATTTTTTGACAAAGCTCTACTGGTGACATTGAGTCAAGTCAATTTACCTTTATTCCTACAGCTCTTCATTGCAGATTGTATCAAAGCAGGTTTACAGAGAATATGGGTCCTATCTCATTTTTTGGTTGGTTTTTATACTAATAATTTGTTATCATATTTCCTGCACCATGTTGCTTCAATTAATTGCTTAAATGCACCCAAAGGCTTCTGGTCTGAAAAAGAGGTGTGTTCAGGCACATTGTTGGTATATTTCTATTTTGAGGCAACGTCAATAGAATCAAAAATGGATAAAAATGCACCATTGATTTTAGACCCGTTTTTAGTTGGTCAATGAAAATGCAAATGTATTTATTTATGTTATTTTAAGAGAGAGATAGTAATATGCACTTACAGGCAGGTGAAAATGTGCATACACTTTGCTTATAACACTCACAGGATCTTCAGCAGCACACAAACAAGCCAAATATTAAATATCAAAAGATTACAATGTAATCCGGATTGATACCTAGATAATCTGTTTCTGCGCAGATCCGCTTTCTCTTTGGAGAAGCGTTCTCTCTTAGAGCTTGCAAATTCTTTTGAATCTATGATATGAGTGCAGCTGGCTCTTAATAGAAATAAAGTAGATGGGACTCTGATTGGTTTGTAACATTAATGCTCAAAACACTCCCATGACTCCATAAGAGAATAGGGAGAACCATTTAGACCATGCGCCTAGAGCATCAACAATTTTTCAATTTTTCAACAATTCATCACTAGCAAAAGTACACTCGGATACATTCTGAGTGTGCTTGCGCCGTGCACTTTAGACCATTCACTTAGATATTTACAATAGGGCCCAAACAGACAGAAAACAGAACTATTTTCATCAATGTGTAATATGTTCAAAACATCAAGCAGTTTTAGAAAAAAAAATTTGTTTTTCCACTATGAGACTGTTTTACTCTAGGCCAGCTCTATTGCAACCAACTGGCAGATCAATGGCTACGCAAACCACATCATTCTGCGAAAATGGAGAAAAGCTATAATATGATGTAGTGAACAATATATTAAACTCACTATCATGTTCAAGAAACCAGTTTGAGATGATTTGAGCTTTGTGATATAGAGCATTATCCTGCTTTACATAGTCATAACAAGACTGTGACAATGTGGTCATAAAGAGAAGGACATTGTCAACAATAACAATGGACAAGGTTGTACCACTTAACCAACACTAATTTGATACTCAGTGGCCCAAAGTGTGTCAAGACAATATCCCCACATCATTAAACCACAACCAACCTGAAATGCTGATGCAAGGAAGGAAGGATCCACGGTTTTAGTTCTTCGTGTAAAATGTTCACTCTACCATCCACATGCTGTAGCAGAAATTAAAAATCTTTAGACCAGGCAAACTTTTTCTTCTGCCCAATCATGTCTACTGCCCAATGTGTGAACTGTTGCCTCAGTTTACTGCTCATAGCTTTAAATGAAATCAAAGAATGGACTGAAACGACAACACTTCAAATAAAAATCAGTCCAAAAACACAGGTTGTTTTGGCACTTCATAACAGCTCACACCAAAGCAAACTTTTGGGGGAATTCATTTTGCCACCTAAACACCATTCAGCTACTATTGGTCAACAGTGAATTCGCAAACAGTGGGTGTGTTCTAGCACTCAAACTAGTGTTGTCACGATACTGGAATTCGATACCAATCAGTACTGAAATTTATATAACGTCCATTTACCGTTAACATTTGAGTCCTGTTAAGCACGTTCTTAAACTGCGCTGATTTGCCATTGTGTTCACGCGCTCAACAGAAATTAATGTGAATGGCCGTGAAGGTCATCAGTTCAACGAACCGCTGTTTACTGAGTGGGACACTGGAGTGTTTGATCCGCAAAGATCATACGAGCAATCCGCTGATGAATCGACTGATCTTCGCGGCTTTAAAATGCTCCAGTGTCCCTGTATCTGTGTTTACACTCACAGCGGTGAGTTTGGTGAACTGATGACCTTCACGGCCATTCACATTCTCTCTCATTTCTGCTGAGCACGTGAACACAATGGCAAATCAGCGCTGTTTAAAAATGCTCAACAGTGCTTAAATATTAGCGGGAAATTGAAGGTTTTTTTTTGTAAAATTTCAATACAGATTGGTTTTGAATTTCAGTATCGTGATAACATTAAGACTTCTTTAAAGTGCGATTGATTTATATCTAATATCCACAAAAGTCAGAAAGACATGAATACATGAATACACTACAGGTTGGAGTAGCAGAGCTGATAGAGATATATCCGCACCTGTGCGATCACTCGCAGTGAGATTTTAAAGACTCAGAAAGGGTTACACACCAGACAAGAAGCTAAACAACATCGCTCCACGTCTTTTAAAGTATTTCTGCAATTCATCTGCATCAAGGCTCAATGTGCTGTGCTTTCAGAAATGCTCCTCTGAAGACCACAGGTTGAATTGAATATTTATGAGTTACTGTTGATATTCTATCCGTTTAAATCAGTTTGGACATTCTCCTCTGACATCAACATGGCGTTTTCAACTATGGTCACTGGATGGTTGTGTGTAAAAATCTCTGCAGATCACCTCCACAGTAGGCATTAGATGATAACCAGTTTCGAGGTTTACCGCGGTTTGGAAAAGTCATGGTTTTAAAACCACTAAAATTTTCTGTTATATCTTTCCTGCAGTACATGTACGCTTTTTTTTTTTTTTACGTGTTGTCAAAGACTTGCCTACATATAAGCATGCTATAGACCTGAAAAGTGCAGTGCCTTATTTATATCCAATGAAAAGATATCCAAAAAGGCTTTTCAAGTTGTAAAGAAAGCTGTGTTTTTAAGACTAATAAAGATAGCAGAAGTCTTTTTCTTTTATTATTATTTAGCCTGACATGTTTACTGTTTCAAAATATTTAAAATGCTTCTTAAAATTAAATGTATTGTGGTCAATGGGGAAAATGCGGTTGTTTTTTACCCAGACATTTAAAAAGAACATATTTTAGAGCAGTACTGTTATGGCGTGATATTTTTATCCAAGGTTATCATACTGTCAGAATCTTATACCATGCAGATAGTAGTAGTGTCCACAGAAGATAGTAGTGTTATTATTCTGCTTAGGTTAGTGACCAGCTAATCGCAATCAAGTATTCAACACTGCTGTGCTGTATATCATTATGGTTGTCTTAAGGTCCATGTCCCTTTAATAGTCTTTCTTGGCAGCGACTACTTCAGTCAAATGTACTTCAGTAAAGATTTACATTCAGAGATATCCACTTAGGGTTGATGGACACCAAATGATACACAGTATTTCACCTCAACCTGACCCTTCCCATGGAGGATAACAGTTGTAAATAATATCATCTCTGTCATTAAATCATCCCTCATCAGCCAAAGTTTGCCAACTAAATATGCACACTGCTTTTTCGACATTACCCATAAACTTATCTAAGCTAAATGCTTCTATTCAAATTGTGACCGAAAGGTTTAGTTTATTTTTTTACATCCCTGTCTTGTTGCTTAATCAAAAAGTTTATTATTAGCATATTATTAGTTGCATTATTTTCCATACGCCTTTAATATAATATTAGGTTTCCACATCAGTCCTCGTCTTAATGTTCTGCTTTTATCCAGCACTAAAGTTCATTACTGTGCTCTTAAGCATTAAGGATTTGCATTAACTCAATTGTAATTGAGTCAAGGCATTCGATACAAACAATAAGTGCACTTTCTTACAAGTCATACTGGTGATGAAGCAAATTTCCAACAAGCAGTAGGCAACATGTAAAGTCCATCCAGTCAGCCTAAAGCCTGATTTATACTTCTCCATCAAATGATCACATACCTTATGGCACATGCATGTAGCCAACACTATACTTGTTGCTCTGACAATAACACTCCGAAGCATTAGTAGAAAGTGGGGTTTCCTTGTTCCACTTAGGGGTGTAACGGATCACAGCTGATCGGTGATTGATATGGATCACAATCCACGGTTCGGAACACACGTGACCCACAGATTAATAATTTTTTTTTTACTTGTAGATTAATCCTAAATTTGTAACGATTGCAGAGAAGTCGCCTCTCGCATCATTCAAATCCCATGTATGAAAGCATTTAAGCTTTCCTGTGAAATATAATGATGACAGAAGAAGTAGTGGTAGGTTATTCTGGATGTGCTGGGTTTCTTAGGTTAAAGGTGTTTCTGTCACTACTTGTTTAGCCTGCATTAATGCATTCAGTGTAAGCTGCACGATCAATCAATAAAAGATCGGGATCTCAACACCCACGCAAGATAAATTACAAATGATGGTGATTTGCATGTTTATTAATCCTTCAAATTGGTGGATTCAAATTTGTGTCTGAAAAACGCAAAAATCAAGAAAGAGATTCAGTTTTTAGTCTTTTGAGATAATTATGAAGGTACAAACAATAAAATTACATTTGTCTCCTCCTCTTTTTGGCAGATCTGAAAAATGGTCCGATCCGTGACAAAAAAAAAACACAATGTGATCCGAACCATGAGACGCCACTACTTCCACTGTATTAAGTTTTTTTGCCAGTGTTTTGGGTTTATGCCAAATTTGTGTGCAATGCTACTGTAGAAATTCCTCAAACTCACACTCATTCAAGGAAGAAAGGGGTGGGAACTGCCGAACATTCAACAAATTTAATCCTAAAGTAAACACTAAAACAAAAGTATCCTACTGGATCCCCTGCAGTATGACGAACGGTATGTGACTGTGTGAAGGCTACACCAGACCTACCATGTGCACTCAATGCAGAAGTATAAATTGACCTTAAGGCATAAAATCTGCCCTGGGTTTATCAGTGCATTCAACAAAAACTGGATTTGTTATCTCAACAGATGATCAACTGATTTATTATGTTGCCATTGTCTTTAGATAAACATATATATCTCACAATTTTCTGACTGGAATATTATTTTAGTCAAGTTTAGAACAATACTACAGAATCGGTCTGAACTACAGACTCAAGACTACAACTAGAGAGTCAGTATATTCGCTGGCAAATCCCAATCCCAACATATTTTCCATGCCAATTGTCAAAAAGCTTGGTTGTAATATGGGTCTAAATATCCACTCTTATGGTCTTAGTCACTTGTGAGTGTGTGCATGCAACAGGAAGTGCTCAAAACACCAAAGTGTAATGCCCTTAAAGGTTGATTTATACTTCTGCCTTGAGTGATCACAAGGGTGTTTCGTTTTTTTCTGAATGCTACCTTAATGCACAAGTAGCTAAAACTCGCTCACACAGAGACGGGAACCAGCGGATGTGCAACAACTTTAATCATAAGGTAAACACAAAACAAAAGATTCCATCTGGAGCTCCTTCACAGGACTCGACACTTGAAAACACTCGCTCCATAAGGCTCGTGGCTCTCAGCACCGCCCACACTCATCACCACAACCAAACAGACCAATCACAGAGCTTGTGCTACGCGTCGTTGCGATGTGTAGTTACATTTTGTGAGAGGTAAGCGTCAGCGTCGGCCACAGCAAGGGCTGACCATAGGCGTGCGCTTTACGCAGAACTATAAATCAGCCTTAACGCACACCAATTGTATTCAGTCATACATCACATTAAAGAATTTACGTTCACCGATATAGCAATATAAGTGAAAACCTTCCTCTGCAAGTAAAGTCAATTAGATATTATGGTCACACTTTATTTTAATGTACAATTCAAGCTATTAACAAATCATTCACAAACCATTAACTAAGACTTTTACTACTAATAGCTTTTACTAATAATAGAATATACTGCTAATTAGCTGTTTGTTAATAGTTAGTAAGGTAGTAGTTGGGTTTAGGCATTGGGTAGGATTAAGTGTCATTAAACAATTAACAGCTTATTATTAAGTATGTAATAAGCCAGTAATAAATGGTGTGAACTGTTACTTAAAATAGTTAAAGTGTTAACGATATTACATATGATTTGGAAGTAAAACATATAGTATTGTAAACTTGACTTGTGAAAAGATGATTTGGTTTTGTACATTGTTTACTTACTTAGAAGCACCACAACTGCTAATATGTACAAAGTAATTACAAATGCCATCAGTCACCATGCTCTTTTCAGTAATTGGTATCAGCTATTTAAAAAATCCCATTTCAGTTTATCACTTTGTTTCCCTCTATCATTTCGATATCTAATGGTCTGTAACCACCCAGGATCATGAGAAATTAAATACTGGCAGCAGAAGGGGCCGCGATGTAGCATCTGGCATGGGGCGCAAAGCCACCAGTGCCACCCTAAAGCCCTTTAGACTGGAGAAGCAATGGAGTGGAAGTCATTTAGATAAAGACATGCTGGGCGAGTCCCTCACAGTCATCAGTCTGATAACAGCAGTGAATCACAGCGCTGCCATTAATCAGACACACACTTCCAGGACGACAGTGACAAAAATACACACAGGAACAAACCGGACTGAATAAACTGCAAGTGTGGAAAAGCCAGCTGCGGACCACCTGTGTGCTTGTGTTTTTATATCATATTGAAGGGTGGCATTTTGACTCCACTAGGAACAAATAATGATGTTTTCAAATTAAAAAATGTGTCTGGCAGTGCTCAGACAAAACACACAGTACTGACTCACTCGAGTCACAACACACTTCATTTCACAGCCTTTAATAACAAATTCCTCATCATCTAGACTTGCTTGGGATGCGTCCAGCGCCACATTTTTACACTATTTCAGTAATGATTCAAAATTGTTAAAAAGCACAACTAAGGGGCTGTTTACACAATCTTTTCAGCCAAAAAAGGAAACTTTTTTATGGGTTTTTCCTGAGTATAATTTTCCTGAGGCCTCAGTATAATTCACTAAATCAAAGAACAAACTTAAACGACAATTAAAAAAAAAAATCAAGCCAAAACAAAGTACTTTTTTGAGTTTGTTTTGGTAATAACAGCTTACCAAAGCAAACTTTTGGGGGAGTTCGTTTAGGCTCCTAAACACCTTTGAGCTGCCATTGGTCAGTAGGTGTGTGTTTTGGGAATATGCCTGATTTGATGTTCGATTCCTTCCCCTGATTTTTTTCTCTCATACCACAGGGGTCAGACAGGAGAATAAAATCCAAAAACAACTACACTATCCAAATGAATACACTAGAGCACAGGTGTCAAAGCCAGTTCCTAGAGGGCAGGAGCTCTGCACAGTTTAGTTTCAACCCTAATTAAACACACCTGATCAAACTAATTGAGTCCTTCAGGCTTGTTTGAAACCCGCAGGTAAGTGTGTTGAAGCAGGGTTGGAAATAAACTGTGCAGAGCTGCGGCCCTCCAGGAACTGGCTTTGACACCTGTGCACTGGAGATTGGAGAAGCAGAGCTGCTACAGATGTATCCGCACCTATATGATTGCTCATGGAGAGATTTTAAAGATCCGAAGCGAGTCACAACTAGGCATGGGCCGGTATACGTTTCTGATGGTGTGATAACCTTGCATAAAAATATCACGGTTTCACAGTATTGTGATTACTGCTCTAAACTTTTCCCCCCAGTGAACAAAATACATTTTATTTTAGGAAACATTTATAATAGTTTGTAACAGTAAACATGTCAGGCTAAATAATTAAAATAAAACATTGACCTCTGCCCTTTTCATTCGTTTCAAAAACACAGATTTCTTAACACATAAAAAAACACATAAAAAAACCTTTCCTATACCTTAGGAATGGTATAACAGAAAGTTTTAGCGATTTTAAAACCTTGACTTTTCCAAACCGCGGTAAACCTTGAAACCGGTTATGGTCCCATGCTTAGTCACATCGCAGACAAGAAGCCGACCTCGTCGTGCCTCATCTTTTTTATGAGTTTGCGCACAGATGGCACCATTTGGTGTCTATCCAAATCAAATAGTAAAGACGTGACGCACCAATGTGGCGCTTCTCGTGGAGAAGGGTTTTTTATGACCCCCATGTTTATAAAACTGTTCTTCTCATTTGCCATTGTTGTGTTTAGAGGTACACATGAGCAGCAGGACACATTTACAACCCCACCTACTGCAGCGCAGGGGTGCTGGAGTGTTTGAAAAAAGCATATCGACAACTCAACCTTTTCAAACTTCTTTTTGCCCTCAAACTAAGAACGAAAAATAATTAACTTTCCCTTATGCCGAGTTTAGACTGCATGATTTTAGCCCCAAATTTGACTTGCCAACAGTTTTTTAATAATCGCCGACAAATGCCTGAAATGACAGGCAAATCGGTGCTTGTTCACGTGAGTAACGGTCATGTAGTGTGAACTATCAAAGACGTGGTCTGAGAGAATCGCCAATTAGTTGCCGACACCAGTGAGATATTTTGCATGCTAAATATCTGGAGCTGTTGGCAATTCAAAATCATGCTGTGTGAAATGTGTTCTGATTTAAAACAACATCGGCGATAACCTACAGCCAATGAGAGAGCAGCATCCACTAGTATGGGCATCTGCATCTGTTTGACATGACATCTGAGCAATACCACAACTGGGTCGATAATAGGGTTGGGTATCGTTTGGGGTTATTTCAATAGCGGTGCTAAATCGATACTTTTAAAATGGTACCGGTGCCAAAACGGTGCCTGAACCGATACTTTTGAGCCACAAAATTATGGTGGATGACCACCATTTTTAACAAAAAAATTTTTTTAATCATTTTTAATTGAACAATATAATTAACGTTTCAAGTATACATCAATTCATATTTTATATATGTGAATTGAATTACATTAATATATTTCTATTGATCATTTGTTTGTTAGCATAAATTTAAGGTTTGCACTATGCAACTAACATTACATTAGCTTACTACTAACCTGTGGAAAGCCTGTCATCAAAATCAGGGAACATATTTTTGGGTTGGGGCCACTGATCTCTATATAGATCAGTGGTTGGGCTTGTGACTACATTTACATGGACATCAGTAATCTAATGATTTCCCTTAATCTGAATAAGACAATAATATGATTAAGGTGTTTACATGAGTTGCTTTTTGAATGTTCCTTTCATGATCCCGTTTTACATGTTATAGCACATAGATCGATTAACGTCATTGCGTCACCACGCTATCTGCGTTTCCTCCGGAATTCCATGTAATTTCGGGTGTTTTATTTTTAATTTTTTTACTTTAACTGCAGTTCGGCAGTTTCACTTTCACTCAGCAACATATTGTTCATTCCCTGTGACAAACTGAGGTATCGGATGAGAATATGAAGTAAGGACTGCTGGAAGAGTGTTGTTTTAATGGAATTTGATACCGCACGCCGAATGGAACAAAAAAACTTCACATATCGTGACGCGGGTGTCTGCGGTACTTAAAGGTAATCAAAAATCGCTGTTTACATCATAGTCTAGACTCTTAATCAGAGCATTGTCTTAATCATATTAAAATATTGGTGTCCATGTAAACGCACTCAGTGAACATGTCAGATGATGACTCAAGCTGTCAAAGACATTCCTCTGCCTTTAAGTTGATTTCATGAGCCCTCAAATGTTTCATTAAGTTTGACGTTTGAACTTTTGTAAAGCATCTGCTTCACATTGCTGTGTCTGAATCATTGCTTGTAAAATATAGCCATACTTTAGAATGCTTAGTTTAAGCAAATTTGATGAACGCGATCGTGATGATGAATCTGAAGGGAGCGGATGTGCTGTATTGCGCGTGTTGCCGTGTGTGTTTTCATCGTATCCCTCAGAGTTGTTTAGAATTAAATGTTTAGAGATGGTGTGACACAACGTGTATCTATGTGTGCCTTTGATGCACCCCTTGATGCTTCTTATGTCCTTGTCGTAGCACCAGTGGCACCGAAAATAGGCACCGAAATTCATATGCTGATTCGGTCCGGTCCAACCCGGTTACAGGGTTTCGGTACCCAACCCTAGTCGACAAAGAAAAAAGTTTGAGAGAAATTGCTAATTCCCTTCAAAACTCAAATAAGTAAATTTTCTACCCCCTGAAGTCTTCTTTCTAAGTTAATAAAAAATATATATAATACGTGACCTTGTGTTGTTTCCAAGTCACTTCTTGTGTGTGTTTGGTTGTGAGACGTAGTTTGCAGACCAAGACAAAGTTGTCTGCGATTCTTCCTATTGCCATAAGTCATGCAGTGTGAAACCCCCTGTCGCCGATCCATCCTACAGTGTAAACACAGCACCGACAGAATGCTACCCCAGATAGTCATGCAGCGTGAAAACATCTGTGACACGACTACTTTGAAAATCGTGCAGTCTGAACTCTGCCTCTGCAGTTTAAAACCTAAAACACTTGTTCGGTCTCTAAGTATATAGTTCAGAATTTCACAAAATTTAGATCAACAGATCAAAAGTAGCGCCACACTCGAATCAGAAAGCTATGTGGACCTACATCTATAAATATTAAACTGTTAAAGACTGCTATGTAAATAGGAGATCTGCATGTCTGTGTGTGTATGTCTCTGTCTAGTTTTGTTTACAAAACACACATTCATAACACTTGTTTCAGTTTTGATGCGTTTAATTTTTTTCACGCATAATGCTAGTTATCAAGCACAGCTGCCTCACACTATATCAGGACATGAGCACATGAACCTTAGCTACAGGGCTGCTCTCAAGTCACTTTTCCAACTTAGGAGCCAATTTCACATTGGGCGGCACGGTGGCTCAGTGGTTAGCACTGTCGCCCTCACAACAAGAAGGTCGCTGGTTCGAGTCCTGGGTGGGCCAGTTGGCATTTCTGTGTGAAGTTTGCATGTTCTCCCCGTATTCCCGTGGGTGTCCTCCAGGTGCTCCGGTTTACCCAACAGCCCAAAGACATGCGCTATAGGCGAATTGTGTAAGCAAAATTGGCTGTAGTGTATGAGTGTGTGTGTGTGTGTGTGTGTGAATGCGAGAGTGTATGGATGTATGGATGAGTTGTGGCTAAAAGGGCACCCGCTGCATAAAACATTTGCTGAAATAGTTGGCAGTTCATTCCGATGTGGCGATCCCTGATAAATAAGGGACTAAGCTGAAGGAAAATGAATGAATTTCACATTGTACGGTTTGTACACAAACATATCGTACACATACATATTGTACACGCACTCGTACACAGCACCTTATAACAATTTACAGTGCAATACCTTTTCTACGCAGTTGTACACAGCACCTTATAACTTGTATATTTATAACAAATCTGTGCATACAATTCATCATCCAGAGCTTTTTGACTGATTGCATCTCTGTTTAATGTTTGTTGTCTTTTTCATATTTATTTCGTGTCACTTGTCACTTTATGTACACTGGAAGCTTCTGTAGCCAAAACGAATTCCTTGTGGGTGTAAGCACTTGGCAATAAAACCCATTCTGATTCTGATTCTGATATGCGTAAAGATCCACCAAAACCCCCACATAAGTGTTACAATGTAATCTTACTGATTTATACAAATTTGTTACCAATTTGCTTAAAGTAGTGATGACCGGGCATGAAATTATGTCGGTATTTTACCATTTCATTAAATAAAACTAATGTCAAATGTGTGTCTTCACTACAGCCAAACTAAATTAATTGTTGGTTTACATTATGACAGAAAGAGTATTGTTGCATAGAATGTATGTCTAAAATGCATGTCTCATATCAACTACGATAAATATGTACAGTTTAATAAAAATGACATTCAAATGTATTTTATTAAATCTAAATAAAAAAAAAACACAAGAAATTGTGCAAATGTATTTTCATTGCTTATCACAAGCTCACTTCATTTGATCCGAGTTTAATTTGATTGCAATAGAAATGCAAAAATAAAATAATATTTAATTTTAAAAAATCTAAAACAGAACAAAAATTAAAAACTGTATTGGTTCAGTAATATTACAGCATTTTTGAGCATTTAAAATGTAAATAATATATTGAAAAGTAATCCAGAAATATTCAAAGGTATCTGTTGTGTAAAGAAAAATACTTCAGTTATGTAATAAATCATCTTGGGCCACAGATTGCAGTCTGTTTTGAGCTACCAGTAAACTGCATACTTCATCTATAAAAAAAGAGAAGTGTGCACCCAACCCTGGAACTTTGATTGTTCATCTTTTTCATTTTAACCCAGGGACTGAAGGTCAATGACTTTAGTCTAAGTTCCCATGAATTCAATACTGGACTTCCCAAATGACCATATCAGTTTGAGAAACCATTGTTGCGTTGGGTGGCCTGGCGAAATTCAAAACGAGGCCCTAAACGCTCCGCTGCGTTCTGGTCTTGACGTCCCTCTACATGACAGGACAATAAACTTGTAAATGTGACAACATTCCATTCTTCACCTATTATGCAAGCAGACCCGACACAGCAAACTCATGCTTGTGTGTGTTTTCGCCACTGACCCCAGAGCCTCTTGCTTGAACCCAGCAAGCCTCCCAAGCCAAGCTTCCGGTGTGTCACAATGTCAACATCAAGCATGCTGTCCGATAACGTCGCTGAATTGAAATTTGCATTTAAATGAATAGCTGAAGTATAAGAGCGCCTGCTTAAACATTTTATTTTTATTATTTTGGAGTGAGACAGACCTAAGAGACACACTGACAAAAAACCTGTCATGCAGGTTGCTGTTGTTGTTTACATAGCTAAATGAGTGATTTAAATTCTCAATTTGTCGGAAGAGCATGTCTGTGTTGGCATTTCCATCTTTTAAACAATGCGTCAACTTTATAGAGCTTAGAAAGGCTTTGTGCCAATAACATTCTTTCAATTATTTGTTGATTATTAAGTATTGTGTCGTTGTTACTATATAGTTTTTACTGCAAATAAAATATTTGCATGGCGCATCAACGTATTAAAACAATACAAGTATAACACCCTATTAATATTTCCCCTCACATTAGAATGTGTCCTGTTGTATTCATAGTATGAGCAAACAATAACGACTATCTTTCTTACCACGATTTACACAAGACATCATATATCAATTAATCCAATGTAACAGTAGATTACATACCAAAACATTAGTAGCTATATTCAGAAGAATCATTTGTTGACAAAGTAAAAGACTTTATGGATCAAAGTGCAGCCCAAATAAAAATGAATTAATGTGATTATTAATTTACTAAAATCTTTAGTGTTTGCTATACTCTCCTCCAAACCACCAAGTTTTTATTAATTTAAATATAAATGTGTGCATAAATGTATACAATTAAGAGACCATTGGAAATAGTTTCTTTGGATTTACAATTTACACCTGTGTGTTTGAGTAACAAGAAATTGCTTTGTCTTGTTCTGCAACTACTGATGACTTAAAATAGAAGTGTAGTCATTTAGAGCACAAAATAATAATTGGTGGAAATAAAAAGATGCCATATTTTCAGACAATACAACACCAATGTTTTATCTTCAGGGAAACTATATTTGGAGGAATAGTTCCCATTATTTTGAATCAATCCCAACAAATGAAAACATTGTTTATTTTGACCATTGCCAGTGTTTTTTTTTAATCAGATATGTATTCATTCAAGCATAATTATAAGCTACATTATTCAAATCAGGTAGCACAATCGACTCACAGCAAGAATGTCGCTGGTTCGAGCCCAGGCTGGGTCAGTTGGCATTTCTGTGTGGAGTTTGCATGTTCTCCCCGTGTTGGCGTGGGTTTCCTCCGGGTGCTCCGGTTTCTCCCACAAGTCCAAAAACGTGCTATAGGTGAATTGGGTAAGCTAAATTGTCCGTAGTGTATGAGTGTGAATGAGTGTATGGGTGTTTCCCAGTGACGGGTTGCAGCTGGAAGGGCATCCGCTGCGTAAAACATATGCTGGATAAGTTGGCGGTTCATTCCGCTGTGGCGACCCCAGATTAATAAAGGGACTAAGCCGAAAAGAAAATGAATGAGAATATTTCAAATCATGCTAAAGAAGAACATGATCAGGTTTTGTGACCAGTTAAGCAGATATTAAAAGAAAAAAGTCCAAAGTTCAAGATATAGGGCTACCAATGTTCAGTTCAACTTTTGATTCAAATATTATGCTTGTAAATTAGTTTAGATAAATTACTACAAAGGAACTGAAACTAGAAGCAGTACACTAACTATATGGCTAGAATGACACTGAACTGGCGGTTTGTCTTGTTGTTTTTAAAGGTAAATGTGCCCTTGAACTCTGCAACAGCACAGGCTGCAGCAGGATGTGGAATTATCAGGCTTCAGTGCTCCAAATGTAGGTTAGTTCCGGGTACTGCCCTTACCGATAAATCACCGATCCTACTATGGCTAAGGCTTTATACATGAATATTAATTCAAATATTTGACGTTCGCCACTGAATGAACGTCCCGTGACCTAATAAATATTCATAAGCCAAACCTTCCCCACTGTAGGATTTGTGAATTCGCGCCACGGCCAACTCCCAGAACAGAGAGAACTGGGAGGGCTCACAAAAGAGGACTGGCTACGTGTTACAAAGACCCAATTTACCGTTTGACAGCTGCATTTTCAACACGCACAATAAACAACACCGCCTGAGGACACAGTTATCGATACCCGTTCGTTTAACTCGGTGTATACTGTAAAATAAAGGGCTTAATGTTATTCAAAAGATCACTAGCAGTGCACAGGTGCACCTCATTTTAAAAAGTACTTTCAAATCAGAAATAATAATAATAATAATAATAATAATAATAATAATAATAATAATAATAATAAATAATTAGCCTACTGTCAAAAAAGTTCCCTCTTGACTTTTTGACAACCAAAAACACGGTCGGTTTGTCAGTTTCCAATGTGTACCAGTAGCCTATGTAGATTAGGCTATATGTGCTATCATTTTACAAAGAGTTAAATGATTGCATGCATAAAATATGTAATACATAATTGTGAATTTATTAAACCATGCACATTATAAATTGTGCAGTAAATGACTATTTATAGAATATAGAAAATTTGTTTTAAAAACAAATCTCAGCATAATATGCTCTAAAAATGCATATTGTACCAGAAGTTGAGGACAATGTGCCAAAAAAACAGCTTTTAAAAACAGCTATATCCCAATATGTTCATTTAATCAATATTGTAAATTAATATAACAAAACCTACTGGCTATGTGTCAACGTAAAAATACATTACTCGTTTAACAATGTTTAGAATCACAGTGTCGTATAACCTCTTTTGCTATAGCTTGCTTTATTTAATTCAAACTAAGTACCTCATGGAAAAACAAATCTGTGCAAAATTATTAACAATACATATTGACAGCAGGCAGCTCCATTCAGGAGAAAGCATGGGAAGAAATAAAAAGAAAAGAGAAACTGTCAACGCCAGGCATAAAGGGACGAGCTGGAGTTGTGTAAACACTGAAAGAAAGGACACACTTGCTGCTGTGATGGTCAGCCGCCTCCAGTAGGTGCGAGTAACAGGACAGAAAGTGACAAACAGACCGAACTCACTCACTCGTTTCCCACACCGTGTGTTACATTGTAGCGCGCAAAACTAAGTACACACAAAAGCGAGGGCAACAAATGTGCTTTACCTCATTGTTCGACGACAGCGCGGATCCTCCTCAGACCTAAAGCCGAACTTCCAGGGGCGAAAACACAGGAGAAATCGGCGATATCCTCATGGATAAACCCACCGAGGGGTTTGGTGTTTTGTTTAATCTGTGGGAAGACGGATAAGCGGCAATGCGCGATGATTTCCTGGTTGAGGAGTGAAGGAGGGGGTTGGAGGTGAAGTGTGGATAGAGTTGCTACTGGAGCTGGGCTTGTGTCAACTCTAATCAGTATCCTGGACTCATGTCTCGCTCCGAGCAAAGTCTGCACATATTCCGCCTCATGTCCTCGTCTGCATCCGCGCGGCTGGTCGTGAAGTCTGGACGCGGTTTTCGACAAACTCCTGCTTGGTCGTCGCCGGTCGGTCGTTAACGTTCATTCGCGAGCGAAACCCAACCTGCTCCTCAACTCTGAGGAAAAGCTTTCATTCCCGTCTGTCTGACTGTCTCCCCCTCCCGAGCTGAAAAACAGGCAGAGCAATGTTACTCCTCCACTCCCTAGCGGCCGAGATCTAAACTCCAGCACTGGGAGACAAACCTGTTCTGGCTGAAAAGTTTGACTTTCCCCCCACCTTTAGCTATGTATGGTGGTGTACATCAGGAATTCACTAATTCACTGTTTCTGTAGTGGGCCTATTCTCAAATGTAAAATGTATAGGTCAAAAGGTGTGCTGTGTGTGTGTGTGTGTGTGTGTGTGTGTGTGTGTGTGTGTGTGTGT
>CAIGQW010001850.1:1945581-1965313 GCA_903798125.1 Danio choprae | reverse complement strand
TATATATTATTTTTTATATATAACCTTAACACATTGCATGTCAAATCAAAAATAATGTCAATCTGTTTACATTTGTTTTATACGGTTTAAAATAAGTGAACAAACAAATTTAATAAATATGACACCGGTGGATCACAATAACCCAAACTGATACGTCGTGTTGGATTTTCACCATTCCACTGAATATTTAAGCAACCTGACTGAGTGATTTTCTGAGACTGTCCTCTCAGGTCAGGTCCTGAGATAACCCTCCTGGACATACATATATATATACTTTTAGAACAAACATAAATAAACAGCTCTCTTTTTACCATGGTAAACGCTTTTCAGAAATCTTATTCTAACTGTTACAACTTAAACAACTGTCATTGTAAAAATGAGAGACAAATGTGTTTAAACAAAAATGAACCGTTTAACCCTCTTTTAGTACAAGGGGTCAGCGGAGCCCACGGTGGAGGGCAGGGGTGTGAAGTGACAGTCAGCACATCTGCTCACATTAATAATGCAGGGAGCTTTAAACGGCAGTTTGTCACTTATTGAGTGCTGCCTGCTGTAATCTACACTGACATCCAAGCTGCTGCCAGGGGACTCGACCAGAAGAGTCGGATGAAGAGAGAGAGAGAGAGGATGAGAGGCCACCAGACAGAGAGGACAAACAGCAACATGAAACTTCTGTCTGACCAACACTTTCTGCTTTCTCTCCAAACATTTCATTTCTTAAAGAACTGGATGCACGTTATTATCAGATAGCGAAATCAATCGGCCAATAATTGGTTGAAAGCCCTTCCTGTGAATTTCTTTTTCAAACATTTCCCAAATGATGTTTAACAGAGCAAGGAGTTTTCCACAGTATTTCCTATAATAATTTTTCTTCTGGAGAAAGTCTTATAAGTTTTATTTTGGCTAGAATAAAATTTTTAATTTGTTTAAAACTCTTTTAAAGTTGATTGTCTACAAAACAAACCACTGCTATACAATACTACAAATATCACCACTGGCCAGATATGAACAAATTTATGCCAGTATGCTTTGTCGACAAGATGATGTGACATGCCCGTAGCCAGCCTGGTGGAAGTGGTGGTTCTTTTTTCTCAAAAAGTGGACCTTTTTTCAGTTATTCGCCTCATTTTCTGTTTAATTATGAGATTTAAATGCTGAATTTAGGTGGCATTTTAGACACAGACACACACACACAGTATACACAAACATACACTACACACACATATATACACTACACACACACACACACACTATACACACTACACACGTACTATACACACCAGGGGTGCAACGGTTCAGTCTACTCATGGTTCGGTATGTATCGTGGTTTTAGGGTCAGTTTCGGTACGGTACGGTATATGTGCTGAGTAGAAATAAAAATGGCTACAGAAAAATTCACAGTAAAAATTAAAGAACAATATACATATTTATGACACTCATTCACACATACTCTACGGACAATTTAGCTTACCCAATTCACCTATAGCGCATGTCTTTGGACTTGTGGGGGAAACCGGAGGACCCGGAGGAAACCCACGCCAACACGGGGAGAACATGCAAACTCCACACAGAAATGCCAACTGACCCAGCCGAGGCTTGAACCAGCGACCTTCTTGCTGTGAGGCGATTGTGCTACCCACTGCGCCACAGTGCAGCCCAGACAAAATACAATTATTTCATATTAATCACACTGTAAAAGATGGCTGTGATTTCAATGGTATAAAACTGTAAAAATGTTAAACCTGGTTAACAGTAAGTTTCCTTCATTTGTAGGGTGAATAACTGTAAATTGACTCTCAGAATTCCCTGCACAACTTTTTTTTTAGCATTTTATTGATAACACTATTGTTCTTTTTAGTTTTTTCCCCATCAGCTTTGTACAGTTAAGCTTTATGTTTCATCTAATGTTGATAAATAATGTTTAAATTTTAAACTGTGCTTCATTCAGGTGAGTGGGCTTGACAAACCACCTGTAGAAACACTCTTCTCTCTCATGCACCTGACACTTTATCTAAACTCCACCTTACAAGGACTCAATGTTTACTATAAATGTACCACAATCATGTTGCATTGCTTGCTTCAACCTTAAATACCTCTTGCACAATATTAGACCTTAAATACCTTTTTTTGCACAATATCCTGCACAACATTGTTCAGTCTCATGAAAAAGTACTTGTATAGCCTGTCTTATGTGTATAGTTTAAGTATTTTATTCTATTTTACAATATATGTTAGTTATGCATGAGTTTTTTTATAATAGCTCTTATGTCCAGTGTTTTGTATTTATGATTTATCCATGTAGCACCGTTGTCCTGCGAGACACGACATTTCGTTGCTCTGTATGTCCACACATGTATCATAATGACAATAAAGCACGACTTGACTTATTCAATTACTTAAATTTTATGTTTGTTACCATTATGGTGGTTAGTAGTTCTGTGAATGACACTGAGTGCCTTCTATATATGCAAATGTTTTTCTGCTTATGGAAAAAGTTGTTTGTGATGAGCTTTGGTTCATTATATGACTTTCTCATCACCATATGTTCATGGTTGTGTCCAAACTCGGGCCGGTGTCCTGCATATTTTAGTTCCCAATTAGTAATAGTAACCCCAATTAAACACCTGAACCAGCTAATCAAGCTCTTTCAAGGTATACTAGAAAATTCCGGTGAGGTGTGTTGAAGGAAGTTGGAGCTAAACTATGCAGGACACCGGCCCTCCAGGACCGAGTTTGAACACCCCTGCTATAAAATAACTTAATAGGGTAACTTACTGTAAAAATTAGAAATTACATTTATGGTCTGTACCATATTTTTAACTGTGAAATGCTGGCAACCACCTTATTTTATAACAATATTGAAGTCCCACTGCAATACCCAAAGTCCTAGTCTTGCCTGATAAATTCTGCTTTATAAAGGGGTTACTGCATGACTAATCAAAATGTAAGAAATATAAAAATATAAATAGTTTAGTAGTTAAGCTTTAATTGGTGCTATAAACTCACCATTCTATCACTTGTGGAATAAAACTCATAAACCTGACACCTGAAAATGAACACTTTTAAAACCAGAAAAAAGAAAAAGTATCAACATCCAATATCATGCAGCTCTAGAATCGTACAATAGATTGATCAAGGTTTGAATATCCAAACATTTATTTAGAAAACGAATCACATTTTATGACAAAACAATAAAAAAATCCAAAAAATCAAACTCCAACTTCTTTATCTTTTTGTTGACCAGACAATCTCTCAAGATGATATTAAACTTTTTCCAGCTAAATACTATTGTTGCAGCTCAAGGCAATCTGTGTATGAAGTAATAATTAGCTGAAAAGCTTAATTAGCACTTTTAACACAGTTCGTCTGGCAGATGTGTGTGTGAATGAGTGAGTGTCCAGGAGACAGCCTGTACTTGAACAGACGTGTTACACGTCAACTTTATTTCCCGGTGATGAGTGGGTTTCTCAGCACCACGATGACCGAATCACCTCTCAGGAACATCTTTGAGATGTAGCGATCTTTGTTCACTGGCTTTGATTTTTTCTTTCCTTTGCCGCTCTTGGGCACCTCTGTCCACATTTCTTTCACATTCTCCAGAACCATATTACAATGCCTGAAAACACAAGAGAAAACAGACAACAATTTTACATGCACCCATGTAGATGACTCACTCCAACTAAAAAAATGAGTGGTGCAGACCTGAAACAATGCAATCAACAGGAGATACGTGTTTGGAAGATGTGCAGCACCATCATGTTTATGTTTTCTTATTGACCTTATTCTTCAAGTACGAGCGCACGCTACCATTAGAATCTTTTACACACATGCATATATCTGAGAATATGTTTATTTATGTTTGTATATATAAAATTAAATATGCAAAAAAAAAGGTTTTGTACAGTTTTGTTTTTGTTTTATTCATAATAAATATATATAATACACACACACAACTTGTCAAAACAAACTTTTGTTCTGGATGTGATAAAATGTGATTAATATTTGCCAGCACTAATTTAAATATATCCCCTTATACCCTAAAATGAACATCTTATGTAAATGCTTATGATGCTTATTAAGAACATGCCAAATTTATTACATTAGAATAAGCATACAGTGCATCCGGAAAGTATTCATAGCGCTTCACTTTTTCCACATTTTTTTATGTTACTGCCTTAATCCAAACTGGATTCAATTCATTTATTTCCTCAAAATTCTACACACAATACCCCATAATGACAATGTGAAAAAATTTATTTAATAAAAATAAAAAACCTGGAAAATCACATGTACATCAGTATTCACAGCCTTTGCTCAATACTTTGTTGATGCACCTTGAGCAATTACAGCCTCAAGTCTTTTTGAATATGATGCCACAATCTTGGCACACCTGTCTTTGGAAATTTTCGCCATTCCTCTTTGCAGTAACTCTCAAGCTCTATCAGGTTGGATGGGAAGCGACGGTGTCCAGTCATTTTCAGATCTCTCCAGAGAAATCTCTTCAATAGGATTTAGATCTGGGCTCTGGCTGGGCCACTCAAGGACATTCACAGAGTTGTTGTAAAGCCACTCCCTTGATATTTTGGCGGTGTGCTTTGGGTCATTATCCTGCTGGAAAATGAACCGTCACCCCAGTCTGAGGTCAAGAGCACTCTGAAGCAGGTTTTTATTCAGGATGGCTTTGTACATTGCTTCATTCATCTTTCTCTCTATCCTGACTAGTCTTCCAGTTCCTGCTGCTGCTGAAAAACATCCCCACAGCATGATGCTGCCACCACCATGTATCACTGTAGGGATGGTATTAGCCTGGTGATGAGCAGTGCCTGGTTTTCTCCGAACGTAACACCTGGCATTCACTCCAAAGAGACCAGAGAATTTTGTTTCTTATGGTCTGAGAGTCCTTCAGATGCCTTTTGGCAAATTCCAGGTGGGGAGTGGCTTCCGTCTGGCCACTCTATCATACAGGCCTGATTGGTGGATTGCTGCACAGATGGTTGTCCTTCTGTAAGGTTCTCCTCTCTCCACAGAAAAATGCTGGAGCTCAGACGGAGTGACCATCTGGTTATTGATCCCCTCCCTGACTAGGGCCCTTCTCCCCTGATCACCCAGCTTAGATGGCCGGCCAGCTCTAGGAAGAGTGCTGGTGATTCCAAACATCTTCCACTTACGAATGATGGAGGCCACTGTGCTCATTGGAACTTTCAAGCAGAGAGCAGCAGAAATTTTTCTGTAACCTTCCCCAGCCTTGTGCCATGAGACAATCCTGTCTCGAAGGTCTACAGACAATTCCTTTGTCTTCATGCTTGGTTTGTGCTTTGACATGCACTGTCAACCCTGGGACCTTATATAGACAGGTGTATGCCTTTTCAAATCATGTCCAATCAACTGAATTTACCACAAGGGAACTCCAATTAAGCTGATGAAACATCTCAAGAATGATCAGCGGAAACAGAATGTACCTGAGCTCAATTTAGAGCTTCACGGCAAAGGCTGTAAATACTTATGTACATGTGATTGTTCAGGTTTTTTTATTTAATAAATTTACGACAATTTAAAAAAATCTTTTTTTCACATTGTCATTATGGGCTGTTGTGTGTAGAATTTTGAGGAAATAAATGAAATTAATCCATTTTGGAATGTGGAAAAAGTGAAGCGCTTTGAATACTTTCTGGATGCACTGTATTACCGTGTTATGAATTGGGAAAATATTATGCAAAATAATTAAATAATTCAATGCAATATTAACAAATAAAACACACTGTCTTGGCATGTCCTATAGCAAACACGAAACACAAGCGTATGTGTTAAGTTGACACAAAATAAAGCTATTACTCTCTGCAGATACTTTGTTCAGAACACAATTGCAACACAGATATACAAAAGCACAATGATATCAACACAAACCTGTGCATGTAAACTAGGGCTGCACAATATTGGAAAAATTTGATATTGCGATATTTTAATTTTCTGCAATATTGCGATTTGGGATACAGCTTTATAAGATAGTTTGAATTTACAGTATTTTACAGTAATTTACAGTCTAACAGTATTGAAGAACAGAAATTTAATAATCACAATGCAATAAATGCTTTTCTTACTTTGCTTTGTCTCATTACTAGTCCAAATATCTAAAATTCTTTGATCAAGTAAAAAAATTGTTTTATTTTCCTTTTACTTAATTTTCTGCTTTGAAATGTAAATATTTGGACTAGAAACAAGCCAAAAAGTTATAAGAAAAGCTTTTTTTTTTTGCATAATTACAGTAATTAAATACAATTCTGTAGCTCTTGGTCAACTATAATTCAGGCCCAATATTGCATATCTTGCAATGTAACTATTGCGGATGCGCACAATGCGATATCGATGCTGAAAAGATATATTGTGCAGCCCTAATGTAAACAAAGAACTGTTCGCATTATTTATCACTCAAAAGGTTGGACATGAGTTACCTGTCGAATGCTTTGACTCTGCCCAGCAGCTTCTTGTTGTTGCGGCAGTTAATGAGGACCTGTGTGTTGTTTTTCACAGACTGGGTGAGCACTGAAAGTGGACCAGTGTTGAACTCTTCCTCCTCTCGCTTCTGGAGCTCCTCAGGAGTCATCTCAGATTTGGGCTTGTTTAACAAACTCCTGATAATACATTTCAACAGTTAGCATGTCTGGGTAAAGGGCTGAAATTGACATCATTCAAATTACAATTGAGCTCAAGTTAATTTTATATTCGCACATTCGGATTTCCTATTTCAGAAAAGTATTGTTTGCAAATTCTAAATGGGGAAATCACATTAGCGGCCGATGATGATCAAAGTACAACATTGTTCACAGTCAATTAAATAGTGCTAATGCTGTTTCAAAGTCATACTTATGCGATTTCAGACCACATATTCTAAGTAGAGTGGTAAATAAATGTAGAAACCGTGTCACAAGTTGTCACTGAATGTGCAAGTATAAACCAAGTACATGAGTGCTTTTTTTAAAAATAGCTATGTTAATACAAGCTTTTTAACTTTTTGCATGCTTTTAGACTTATTACTTTTTTTAATAAAAGCAACTTTACCTAAATCTCTTCACACTGCAAGAATACCATATTTAAATTGAGGTAAAGTAGATTTACACATTCATTCAGTGACAACTTGTGGCATGCTCTCTATATTATTTACATAGAGGTAAAGTTGGTTTTATATTCGCACATTCAGAATTTAACCTTCTTGATGGAATTTCAAAATAGGATTCATTACCAATGCTAGATAGGGAAATCATATTAGCAGCCAATGACTATCAAAATACAACATTTTTCACACACAGTCGATCAAATAGTGCTACGGTTGTTTTGATGTCATACTTGCATGCAATTTCAGATTAAATATTCAAAGTAGCATAGTAATCGCATTTAAGTATGACTTCAAAACAACATTAGCACGATTTGATTGACTAAACAATGTTGTACTTTAACAGTCGTTGGCTGCGAATTAGATTTCCTTATTTAGAATTTGCAAAGAATTTTTTTTCGTAAATTATATTAAGGAGAAAGTCCAAAAGTGCGCATATAAAACCAACTTTACCTCAGTTATATTTAATAATATACAGTAGTGAACATCTGAAGTCGGTCAAAACCTTTCATCAAATTTTTCCTAAAACTATTCAACAACACCTATTCTTGTCTTACACTCAAAAAAAAACATTTTTTTGGCTGCTTGTTCAAACTACTTAATTATAATGAGCTGAATCAACACAATACTTGAGTTTTGGTGGGATAACTTAACGGTTTTGTGTTCAATCAACTTAAATTTGCAAAAAACAACTAAGTTAACTTAATCAATTTGTGTTGGGACAACATGAAGGAATTGTGTGAAACCCAGCATCTTTTAGTGTGGGACAATTCTGAAATACTTTTTTGATCCACTTCAAATGTCGACTACTCTATATGAAGCGCTAGCTGTTAAAGAATCTAAAATAGCACACATTTAAAAGTTGCCTCAGTTATGTTAACGTTACAGGGAAAGCTACACCCACACTGGTGACAGCTAAAGCTAATAATTTACACAATGACTGGGAAATAATGAGCACACACACAAAAGCACAACTAACGTTGAATTAAACGAGACGGGAAAACAGGCAAATGCCAAAACAACGCTAGCAAATCAAACACGTAAAACCCAAATTAGCATTTATTCCACGAGAAAAACAGTAAAAGTCAGCACAATAGAAGGTTCATTGCGGCTGCTAACATTAGCTTTAGTCTTGCTAAATGAGTTTTTCAGCGGGCATTAAGGTAGAAGTTGGCAATTTCAGTCTAAACAGTGCTGCTCGAACATTTTTCGTAACATACTGTGTGCAGAAAAGTGAACTTACATGTTTTTGTGTGTTTCGGCTTCTCAGCTCTATTCAATGAAACTAAATGAAAGCAGCAGCACGCAAGCGCTTCACGTTTCCACAACGTTGAAAATCACTTCCGGGTCTGTACCGCCTTACCAGTAGTTATAAGTTCCGGTTCGGGGTTTACCGCCAATATAAATGTATAAACTTGTTTTCAGGTTTTATATATACTTTCATTAAGTAAACCGACATTAATAATATAGATTATTATAATAGTTAATGGTTTTCTGTTTTTTTCAGTCCAGCTCCAGCAAAACCCATCAACAACACCCAAATTCCATATTTCACCATTAAAAACACACTTAACATACTTAACATATCCGGTTCTTCCTAAGGCTAAAGAAGACATTTACCCATCTAATTATTTTTTACATGACAAATTTACTGGGGAAACAATTCATGCGGCTTTTGTGAGAAAGATACTGAAACTGGAGAACTTTTTTTTTTTCATTGTGAAGTTATAAAAGAGGGCCTCGCGGTGGCGCAGTGGGTAGCACGGTTCGAGCCTCGGCTGGGTCAGTTGGCATTTCTGTGTGGAGTTTGCATGTTCTCCCCGTGTTGGCGTGGGTTTCCTCCGGGTGCTCCGGTTTCCCCTAAAAGTCCAAAGACATGCGGTATAGGTGAATTGTAAGCTAAATTGTCCGTAGTGTATGTGTGTTAATGAATGAATGTGTGTGTGTGTGTGTGTGTGTGTGTGAATGTGTGAATGAATGAATGAATGAATAAGTGTGTATGAATGAGTATGAATGTTTCCCAGTGATGGGTTGCAACTGGAAGGGCATCCGCTGCGTAAAAACATATGCTGGCGAGCCCAGATTAATAAAGGGACTAAGGCGAAAAGAAAATGAATGAAGTTATTAAAGATTTTTTGGATGGAAATTCATAACTGGCTGCTTTCCAAACAAATACCATTACACCCTTTAACTGTGGTCTCAATCAAAGTTGGTATATTTTTGAAGGACAAAGACCTAGACTTTTTGGTAATTAACCTAATTATTCTAGCTAAACACTTCACTCATAGATGCAAATTTGTAAAGGTGAAACCCCGCTTTAATGTATGGAGGAATGATCTGAAGATGTTCGTAAAGTCTCTTCACTTCATGAGGAACAGAAATGCCCGAAAGCTTTCACATGCCTTGGACTCGTTTCTATTACTTGACCAAGACCCTCACGTCCCCCTTCTTTTTTCCTTTTTTTTGTTAGTTAATGTTCCTAGTCATGTAATTTTATAGCAACACTAACACTATATGTATTGGATTGTTGAATATGCCGTAATGGTTTGTACTTGAACTTATGGTTAATAAAAAATAAATAAATAAAAAAAACCAAGTCATTTATTTTTCACACAAATATAGCCTACTTTTAATGGCATGTTGCAAATTACCATATAGTCGAAACGTGTCAATAAATGTTTGGATGAAAGTATTAATGAAAATAATTCTGAAAATAAAACATATATTTGTAGCCACTTGGTAGATTACTTACAAATCGCAACAAATAGTTTGTTGCTGAGTTACAAATTGCATGATAAGAAATGTATTCAAAATTATAAAGTGTAGCCAGCCTCACGGTGGCGCAGTGGATAGCACGTTCGCCTCACAGCAAGAAGGTCGCTGGTTCGAGCCTCGGCTGGGTCAGTTGGCATTTCTGTGTGGAGTTTGCATGTTCTCCCTGTGTTGGCGTGGGTTTCCTCCGGGTGCTCCGGTTTCCCCCACAAGTCCAAAGACATGCGGTACAGGTGAATTGGGTAAGCTAAATTGTCCGTAGTGTATGAGTGTGAATGGGTGTGTATGGATGTTTCCTAGAGATGGGTTGCAGCTGGAAGGGCATCCGCTGCGTAAAACATATGCTGGATAAGTTGGTGGTTCATTCCGCTGTGGCGACCCCAGATTAATAAAGGGACTAAGCCGAAAATGAAAATGAATGAATGAATGGATAAGCTAAATTGTCTGTAGTGTATGTGAGTGAATGAGTGTGTATGGATGTTTCCCAGTGATGGGTTGCAGCTGGAAGGCATCCGCTGTGTAAAACATATGCTGGATAAGTTGGCGGTTCATTCTGCTGTAGCGACCCCAGATAAATAAAGGGACTAAGCCGAAAAGAAAAGAAAATGAATGAATGAGTATTTCAATATTTTCCTCAGGGTTTTCTAAACTGGGATTTCTGAAAGACCTGCAGGGAGTTTGTGAGTTGTTGAAAAACTAATAATAATCTTTTATAAAGCCACATAAAAATGATTGAACTATAAATATAGCAATTCTGTATTTGTTTACCTTCATATCACGTGACCAGTTGTCAACATCAACAGCAGAACACAATAGAATTTAAAACAATGAAAATACGAGGAGGAAACAAATGCAGTGGGACAAAAAGAGACCTTTCATGGATATTATTGTTAAACCATGTTGTCACAATAAAATGTCAAGCATTGTGTCATACTCTACACAACATGAAGGATTTTTTAAATGATAGAACTTTTCTAAACCAGACGTGTTTCCTATGATGTAAGGACATTCATTCATTCATTTTCTTTTCAGCTTAGTCCCTTTATTAATCTGGGGTCGCCACAGCGGAATGAACTGCCAACTTATCCAGCATATGTTTTACACAGCGGATGCCCTTCCAGCTGCAACCCACCACTGGGAAACAACCATACACACTCATTCACACACACACACACACACTATGGACAATTTAGCTTACCCAATTCACCTGTACCGCATGTCTTTGGAACTGTGGGGGAAACCGGAGCACCCGGAGGAAACCCGCGCAAACACAGGGAGAACATGCAAACTCCACACAGAAATGCCAACTGACCCAACTGGGGCTCGAACCAGCGACCTTCTTGCTGTGAGGCGATTGTGCTACCCACTGCGCCACCGTGCTGCCTTATGTAAGGACAGTGTACTTAAAATAATTCAAATCAAGTTTACTTGTATAGCTTTTCACAATAATTAGCTATTGTTTTAAAGCAGCTTTACAAAAGGTGCACGTTATAACATTCAAATCAAAAACAAGAAAAGTTAAGGGGTTGTGTATAAATCAATACACAGATAATCGGTACAGTTGCAGTGGTATCTATGCATGATTTAATTTTTTCAATGAAGTGATCTGATCATGACAATTAGGAACAATATTTTGTCTACGAATCAAGAGTTTGTGATGCCTTCGAAGTCCTTGCAGGTTTTTTAACTGGATCAACTTGAGCTCTGATGATGGCGTAAAACAGAAAGCAAATGAAAGAGAATTAGCATAGCTGTTCATAATTTTTTTGTTAGGGAAAGATCTTTATGTGAATTTAATGAGACGTACTGGAGAACACACTTATGGGATGTATTGTGCATATGCTTTACTAAAACAATGTGTTTTTAATCTAGAATTAAACCGAAATGTCATATATCGGAGTTTAAATCTAGATTAAAGACAAATCTTTTTTGATATAGCAAATAATTTATAGAAAGTTATTAAACTTAATGTTAAACCTTTTTGCTCTGAAACAAATAATTGATGATTTTTTCATATATAAAACCAACTTTACTTCAATGTCTTGTCACTGCAAAGTAGGTTTTATATTCACACATTCATTCAGTGACAACTTGTGACATGGTCCCTATATTATTTACATTGAGGTAAAGTTGGTTTTACTTTCACCCATTCAGTCTTTCACTCTCTTATTATAATTTCAGAAAAGTATTCTTTGCAAATTTTAAATAGGGAAATCATATTAGCAGCCAATGACTATCAAAGTACAACATTGTTCACAGTCAATCAAACAGTGCTATTGTTGTTTTGAAGTTGTACTTGCATGCGAATTCAGACCGAATATTCAAAGTAGCTATATATAACTAATATAAAACTAATTATATTTCATATTTAACCACTATAGAGACATACATCAGATTCCAGAATAAGTGTCCATGCTAAAAATACTCTCGGTGATGTACACTGCTAATGTTCTTGAAGTCAGATACTTTTCATAAACAGCTTTTCATAAACAACTTTTCATGTCAGTGTTCTGATTGGCCCGGAGTAGATGCTTTTATTTACTGGTATTGTTAAAACTTCTTATTCTGTAAAATTGCCGGAAATAATTCAGCGGTATTTAACAAAAAAAGGCCTGTTCACACATTATCTCTTGACAGGAATTTTCCGGCAATTTTCCAGAAATGTTTGTATGTGTGAAAGGGGATAGAGAGGATATCCTTATCCTTATTAATAAAGGTATCATCTACTTCAAAATGTTTTTGCTGTTGTTGTTTTTTTTTAAAGCCAATCCTTTGAAGCCAAGGACTGTCAAAGTACAACATTGTTCACAGTCAATCAAACAGTGCTAATGTTGTTTTGAAGTGCACTTACATGCAAATTCAGACCGAATATTTACAGTAGCTATATATAAACCCAAAACTATTTCATGTTTAACCACTGTAGAAACATACATCAGATTCCAGAATAAGTGTCCATGGTAAAAATACTCTCGGTGATGTACACAGTGCTAGCCTCACAGTGGCGCAGTGGGTAGCACGTTCGCCTCACAGCAAGAACGTCGCTGATCGCTGGTTCGAGCCTCGGCTGGGTCAGTTGGCGTTTCTGTGTGGAGTTTGCATGTTCTCCCTGTGTTGGTGTGGGTTTCCTCCGGGTGCTCCGGTTTCCCCCACAAGTCCAAAGACATGCGGTACAGGTGAATTGGGTAGACTAAATTGTCCGTAGTGAACAGGCCTTTTTTTGGTTAAATACCGCTGAATTATTTCCGGCAATTTTACAGAATAAGAAGTTGTAACAATACCAGTAAATAAAAGCATCTACTCCGGGCCAATCAGAACACTGACACAGATGTTGCATTCACATCCATGCTGTTTATGAAAATAAAAGCCTTTGAATCCTTTGTCCAAACATTGAACTGCTGCTTGTTAATCCGACAACGTTTCTATGTTCCTTCTTAGTGCCAGCTGTGGAACAAATGATAAAAAAAAATTACTTGCGCTAAACCACTGTGAGTTTACCTGCAAGCTCTGCTGTCAGCTCTGACGTGTGTGCACACGAAGGGGAGTCCGATTTGCCAACTGGTGAGTCAGACTTCGGTAACACTGCTAGTCTTTCATTACAGAGAGTATCTCACACGCTGCAGCACAAACTCAAACGTAACCTCTCAACATGCTACAATGTTCCTCCACATTTCGTCATCTGAGTTGTTCACAATACTTTTCCATATACCCACAGAATTGTCCATGTTTGTCGCAACAGCAAATGCAAAAGTTTGAAATAAAAATAAAACATTTTTAAAAAAATAGACCTACTTCATGTTTACAAGTACAAGCAGTGGTTTAGCAGTCATTTCTGGGTAATGATGTCAAAATGTATCAGTATTTTAAAATAGATTTGTGATTTTCCGGAAGAATTATGGAACTTCCTTGCCTGCGTGAACAGCACACTTTTACATTTACCAGTAACGTTGTTCGGGTCATTTAACGTATTTAATGGCATTACTGTGTGCAAGAGGCTTTTCTCTCTCATATATATTACTCAGCATAAAGCAATAAGCTTATAAATTCAATAAAGCAACAAAAAACATTCTCTGATACTATACTAATCAACATTTGAAATTCATTCATTCCAGCTTTCATTCATTTTCATTTCGGCTTAGTCCCTTTATTAATCTGGGGTCGCCACAGCAGAATGAACCGCCAACTTATCCAGCATATGTTTTACGCAGCGGATGCCCTTCCAGCTGCAACCCATCTCTGGGAAACATCCATACACACCCATTCACACACTACGGACAATTTAGTCTACCCAATTCACCTATACCACATGTCTTTGGACTTGTGGGGGAAACTGGAGCACCTGGAGGAAACCCACACCAACACAGGGAGAACATGCAAACTCCACACAGAAACGCCAACTGACCCAGGCGAGGCTCGAACCAGCAACCAGCAACCTTCTTGCTGTGAGGCGAACGTGCTACCTACTGCGCCACTGTGAGGCCATTTGAAATTCAGACATTTTGATATACATGAAATTCCAGAATAAGTGTCTGTGGTAAGGCTGCTCTCTGCGGGGTGTGTGACTGATCAATGGCCGCTCCTGTCTCCAAAACTGTCAAAGCGCATTTCCACATTCCACAATTCATATAAATAGACTGCATATTCGAAATCTAAAGAACTTCTTACCTTAAAACATATTATGTAAGACAGCAGCAGTATCTGCCAAACTATAATGAGTTCAGTCCTCTGCCATGACACACGCAGAGAGGAATAAATCCTGCAGGTGGACTGACACAAAAGTAAAGCAGTTATCCAAACAAACAAATCAAGAACCAGAAAGAACTGTTGTATAGATTCATGCAAGGTTTTATTTTCCGTTTTATTTGCTGTCATAAAATGAATCAGTGCGATCAGATGATCAGCCTCAAGTGTTCATGTAGATGTAGAGATAACAGAAGAATGTGTCTGGCCTCTTAGCCGTGGTGTGGGGTAATATTGCCAGGGCAGGGGTCGGGTCTGTAGACCAAACAGACATCTCTTTGTTATGTGTCATGACTGACAGCGAAGACAGCCGTATGATGGCGAGAGGGACAAAGACGCGTGTCTGTTTGGCGCTCAGACCCCAGAGGATTGCCTTTCTGCTGAGAGACAGGCGGGCGCCCGCGGACCACAATCCCACCCGGGTGATTTCACAGGGTTCTGAGTTTGCCAGGGATAATCGCACCCCATAGTGTGGAGATTTGAGGATCATGTCGGTGGAATAAGTTTACAAAGCTTAACTACAGTTAGGAAATGCACACCGAGTCCCGAGTCTTTCAGGTACATCGGCTAATGTTTTCACCTCTCCAGATCACTTCCTTCCTCTCAGGCTGGTTCCTCTCTCGACTTCCACCTAGAGCTTTACAAGCACTTCTTACAAAACAGAAACAAGAGCATGGAGTCTAATCGAGATCCAAATTTCTCAGTGTGTGGTTCTGTTTAAAAAGTCAGACTGTGTGTGGCTTTAATTAGGGGGAAATTGTGGTCCAATAAGTCTATCTCAAATGGCATCCTCAAATTGGGATATTAATGTATATATACAATGTAATTTTAAAATACATATATTTTTTTACGTTTTTGAAACTCTTTTAAAGTGATAGTTCACCCCAAAAATGAACATTTACTCTACATTTACTCACTCTTGAGAGGTCCAAACTTGTTTGAGATGCTTTCTTCTGTTAAATACAAATAAGATATTTTGAGAAATGAAAACTGGGTGTCCGTTGACATCCATAGTAGGAAAGTAGTCCATGAATACCGGTTTCCGATATTCTTCAAATATTATATTCTTTTGTGTTCAACAGAAGGAAGAAATACCAACAGGTTTGGAGCAAGTGAAGAATGAGTAAATGTTTTAATGGTGAACTATCCCTTTAAACTTCCAAATTAAACAGAATCTTCTGCAGCAGGTTCAAAAATATTAAAAAATGCTACTTTTAAAGATTTAAAAGATTTAAGACCACCAGAATTGTATTAATGTGTTTGGGCAATAAGACAAAATATAATGTTTTTTATACTGTACAGACTGTGAGTTTATGAGAATGTCCCCATTAAACATGAAAAACCATTGTGTGTGTGTGTGTGCGTGTGTGTGTGTGTACTGGTTTTGGTAGTTTACAATGACATAAATGTGTATAATGACATGGGTAAGACCTAGTTGTACTCTATTAAAGTGGTTTACGAAGACATGCCTTGTGTCCTCGTAACTCAAAATGCTTACAAATCCTACTTTATGGGGTCTTACCACATTCACAGATTTCCTCTAAGGGCTAGATTCAGAGGTAGGGGTGGGGTAGTGCTTTATAATAAGAGATATTTACTGTATAAAATACATTGCGCATATGGAGAGTTCTCCTAAACTACCAATACCAATGTGTGTGTGTGTATGTGTGTGTGTGGTCCCACCAGCTGGTTTCAGTGGACGCCTACCATCCTTAAGGAATCACAGGGAGAAGTAGCCTACATGTTCATAAAAAGTTGATTTATATCTCAGCTGTTTGTTTTGCAGGCTGTACAGTGTGATCGAGGGCGTATTAACCATTACTCATTGCATGTCAAAGAGAGGATGTTATTTATTGCACAAATTAAAGGAAAATAGTATCAACTTACAGCAGCCTTTGGGCTTCTCCTCACCTGTCTGTTTGTTTCCTATCGCTCTCGCTCTTCATTTCCGGCCCTCGTACCCCTGCAGAAAATAACAGCATTACTCAGCAAGTATTACGCTTATCTCTTGCATCAGAGATTGTAGTTTGCCAACTGTTTTCCAGTATGTTTACAGTACAGCAAGACTGAAGACACTTGAGTTCACCACAGTGCATACAGTATGTGTTGCATCCTCATAATGCTGTCTTTTTTTGGACAAAGAAGAGGATTCAGAAAGCTGCTCTAAATCTGTATCATATTATTATATATATATATACATATATATATATATTACATAAATTTATCAGTACTATAAATAGTTACACTGTTAACAATTTTTGTAGACTACACAGCATTTAACTGTATTATGAACTGTATTTTACTGAAGGACAGTTATACAGTACTGCATTTTAAAGTTGCATTGTCAAAATTACAGTATATTTTACAGTAAAGATATACAATAGTGTAAATGCATATACAGCAAGATAAATGGTGCTGTAAATGTACCTACAGATTTTTTGGTTTTAATTGATTTAAAGCATTACTGGCAAACTGCTGCCACTAAGTAACTGTAGATACTACAGGAAACTGTTAACAGTGTAGCCCATGTGTGTGTAAGAACGTTACTGTAGCGTAATTGGGATAATTCATTCATTCATTCATTTTCTTTTCGGCTTAGTCTCTTTATTAATCTGGGGTCGCCACAGTGGAATGAACCGGCAACTTATCCAGCATACGTTTTATGCAGCAGATGCCCTTCACACTCATACACTACAGACAATTTAGCATACCCAATTCACCTATACTGCATGTCATTGGACTTGTGGGGAAAACCGGAGCACCAGGAGGAAACCCACGGCAACACAGGGAGAACATGCAAACTCCACACAGAAACGCCAACTGACCCAGCTGAGGCTCGAACCAGCGACCTTCTTGCTGTGAGGCGAACGTGCTACCCATTGCACCACTGTGAGGCCGTAATTGGGATAATATGGGAAAAAACCTGTCTGGGTTTCTTTCTTCTGTTGAACAAAAACGAAGCTATATGGAGAAAAAGGAACAGCCATTAAGTTTCATAGGCCTACGTTTTGGTCCTACTATGAATGTCTTTTTTCCTAGCATTCTTCAGAAAAATCTAGCTATGTTTTCAACAGCAAATTCATAAAAGTGTGTAGAAAAAAAGGCTTATATTGAGAGGATTTTTAAAAACATTTTTGGGTGAACTATGCCTTTAAGTTGAAATCACTTCGGATTAAATTCGGTTAAATAAATGTAAACGTAAATTAAATGTAAGCATATGGTTTGAAGGTTGCGCGTTCAAAGCATGCTGAGGTAAAAAAAAAAAAGCTCCTTCGCATATACTGTTTAAAGTGTTCGTGCGATACAAGACGATATAAACCATGACTGAATTAAAATGCCTCCGAATATACGTCATGACTGACACCGTTTGTTATCCGCCAAATCATTCAAGGTAAACCCTTATAGGACCTCGTGGCGCAACGGTAGCGCGTCTGACTCCGGGTGTTCCGTTTCCCCCACAGTCCAAAGACATGCGGTACAGGTGAATTGAATAAACTAAATATATGTGTGTATGGGGCCTCACAGTGGCGCAGTGGGTAGCACGTTCGCCTCACAGCAAGAAGGTCACTGGGTCAGTTGGCGTTTCTGTGTGGAGTTTGCATGTTCTCCCTGTGTTGGCGTGGGTTTCCTCCGGGTGCTCCGGTTTCCCCCACAAATCCAAAGACATATATATATATACAGGTGAATTGGGCAGACTAAATTGTCTGTAGTGTATGAGTGTGAATGGGTGTGTGTGGATGTTTCCCAGAGATGGGTTGCAGCTGGAAGGGCATCCGCTGTGTAAAACATATGCTGGATAAGTTGGCGGTTCATTCCGCTGTGGCGACCCCAGATTAATAAAGGGACTAAGCCGAAAAGAAAATGAATGAATGAATATGTGTGTATGGATGTTTCCCAGCACTGGGATGCAGCTGGAAGGGCATCCGCTGTGTAAAACATATGCTGGATAAGTTGGCGGTTCATTCCATTGTAGTGACCCCTGATGAATAAAGGGACTAAGCTGAAGGAAAATGAATGAATGAAATAAATATTTAAAGACAAAACCGATATAGTTAAACATAAAAATGAATACTTTATTAAGCAAAAACTTTTACTTTGCTAAAACTACAACAAAAATGTAACATTTTAAATAATAATAACATTTAATTCAAATTTACATTAAATTTAATAACAGTAGCACTAAAATCACACAATAATAACAATAAAAAATGAAAAAGTAAAAAAAAAATTCAATGTTAAAAAAAGGGCAGCACGGTGGCGCAGTGCGTAGCACGATCGCCTCACAGCAAGAAGGTCGATGGTTCAAGCCTCGGAGTTTGTATGTTCTCCCCGTGTTTGCGTGGGTTTCCTCTGGGTGCTCCAATTTCCCCCACAAGTCCAAAGACATGTGCTATAGGTGAATTGGGTAAGCTAAATTGTCCGTAGTGTATGTGTGTGAATGAGAGTGTACGGGTATTTCCCAGTGATGGGTTGCAGCTGGAAGGGCATCTGCTGCTTAAAACATATGCTGGATTAGTTGGCGGTTCATTCCGATGTGGCGACCCCAGATTAATAAAGGGACTAGGCCGAAAAGAAAATGAATGAATAAATAAATGTTGAAAAAATTTAAACAAAGTCTAATAAACAAAATTTTTTAATCATTGTTTTTTTTAAGAAATATATATCAGGTTATTCTAAACGTAACAAATGACATTAAAAGAGACTTGTAAAATGGCTGAGAGGAGGGCATGTGAGGTCTTCTCAGACGGGTCATTTCTGTGTGCTGCAAATCTGTTTCCTTGGTTCAAGGGCAACACTTTTCAGCAGCTCACTCAATTACCGCAGCTTGTTCAAATGTGAAAAACCACTTGTGTCTATTTGAAGTGGTGTAATCTGATGAAAGTGATTTTTATTTCTAGTGTGCTGTGGTCGAGTCCTCTTTTTCTCTCTGAATTTCCTCTATCATCTCTTTTTATCTCTCCCCTCCTCAGCCTTTTGAAAAAGGAGAAGCACTTCATTACTGAGCTCAGGCTGTGATCGCACTCGAGGGACATTTCATGAGTGTGTGTGTGTGTGTGTGTGTGTGTGTGTGTGTGTGTGTGTGTGTGTGTGTGTGTGTGTGTGCACAGCGACCAT
>CAIGQW010001850.1:1929952-1944776 GCA_903798125.1 Danio choprae | reverse complement strand
TCCACACAGAAACGCCAACTGACCCAGCCGAGGCTCGAACCAGCGACTTCTTGCTTTGAGGCGAACGTGCTACCCACTGCGCCACTGTGAGGCCCTTCATATGATTTAATACACTGAAAATAAATATTTATTTTTGCAAAACTGTTGCAAACAATTTATATGGGCTAAATTAAAACAAACAAATTAAATGGAATGATCAACTTAATTTGTTTGTTTACATTCAGCCCAAATAAATTGTTTGTAACCACTTACCAATCCAATGAACTGTTTTTTTCAGTGTACACATAAATGTATAAATTTATAAAACATTAAATATATATTTGCCTGTTGGACTGCTCTAAATTCCCATATTTATTCAATAAACTAAGTTTAACCAAGTGGAACTGCATGTCTCTCAAAAACTCCTGCAAGATATGGTTTTGCTTTACACTCTTAAAATAGTTTTGGAGAATCTACTTGGACAAAAGATTCTTTATAAAAAAATTATTAAATAAAATAGATCATAAAATGTTCTCTGTGATAAAAAGGGTTACTTTTTATAGGAACTGTTCACTGAAAGTTTTCCCAGTACTGGGATGCAGCTGGAAGGGCATCCGCTGTGTAAAACATATGCTGGATAAGTTGGCGGTTCATTCCGCTGTAGCGACCCCTGATGAATAAAGGGACTAAGCTGAAGGAAAATGAATGAATGAATGTTCACTGAAAGTTTCCAAAAATGGTTCTTCATTAGCTTTATTTATAAGAATAATTTTTTTTTTTAAATATCAGTGTTGTAACCCCCCCCCCCCACCCCCTGCCCCCCAACCCCCCCAACATAAAGGAAGATGTGTAAAATGAAAGATTAAAAATAAATCAAATGAAGCTAGTTTTAGGAAGATGTTTATGCTAAATGGAAATTATTGTAAAACATGTCAGTTTGATTCTTTAATTTCACAAACATGAACTGAACAAACCTAAAAATCTATATTTTTGTTTCTTATTTGTTTTTATATTTTAATAAATCACATCAAAATGCGAAAAAACTTAATTTAATAATATTTGTCAGGATATTTTACACACATTTCCATTTATAGATTCATTTTTTTCTCATTGAAGAGGCAACATTCATCGTTCAGCTCATGAAACATTTAACACTGCCCAAATAAACAAAGATTATTGGAGTACATTTTAATTTTTGTACATCAAAATTCATGATTAATGTGCAATTTTTTGAGTGAAAATAGTTTCTAGCTCATTTTCCAGCTTATAAAGGACATTAATCATTTAAAGAGCCATTTTCTACTATGAAACGGATGTTAAAGTGTTCTTCGTGGAATCAGCGACCTTTATTTTAACACCTGAATTCGTAACACTGAGAAATTTTCTTAATAAAACAATTCATTCCAATGCACAACAAAAAAAGCCGTTCCTCCAAAATGTTTATTTCCTTGAACAAACAGATACATGTTTGGGAGAGAAATAAAATTGCAGGCCAAGACCTGCAGGCTGTGAAAAGCTATGAATTAGTCTTATATGAAATACCTGCTTCATATCAGATTATGTAAATGTCTGAGTGAATACTGAACAACATGTATAGACATACCGAAAACACCGGACAGAAACATGCAGCAAAAGTTATTGTATGCATAATGAAACACCACGAGCGTCCCTCATGATAGGAACAAAACATGACTGTTTCCTTCAATTTCCTCTTTTTAGAAGTGCTTTGTTTTTAGCTTAAGATGTTCAGTTCATCTGTCATGTGTTTAAACGTTGGGTAACTTTTTTTATTCCAGTGCACATTATTGCATAAAATTGGTTTATAGAAAGTACATAACATTTGTTTTGGCTACAAACAATTGGCTTTACAGGAAATTAATTAAAAGGTTAGATCATCTAAAAATGTAAATGTTCTGCTATTTACTCACCGTCAAGTGGTTGTAATTTCTGAGTTTCTTTGCTCTGTTGAACAACAAAGATTTTTTAAAAAGTCTAAAAACGTGAAACCATCGACTTCCATAGGAAAAACAAAAAGGCTTACAGGTTTCCAACATTTTTCGAAATATCTTCTTTTGTGTTTAACAGAAGAAAGAAACTCACAAAGGTTTGAAACAGCTATAAAGGGTGAGTAAATGATGACAGAATTTTCATTTTTGGGTGAACTATCCATTTAATAGATATAGAAAACAGATTGCACAATAAAATCAATATTAATTCATAATAATAATAATAATAATAATAATAATAATAATAATAATAATAAATAATTGGAAAATTCTTACAAATGTTATTTTTAAAACCCTTTTTTTTCCATTTAGCTTTAGCTCATTGAAAGCAGAATCACACAGGCCAGCTGTTCAGTGCATGGAGCTGGCTGTGTTAAAATGAGGGAAATAACTGGGAATGTCTGTACAAAGTCCTCCGATGTATTCGGAAGAAGAAGGAGAAGGCTTTCCTGGGAAAAACTGTCCCGAAGGAGATGTTTTGGAGAGGTAAGAGTCCTCCTGCGACCAGGCCGACAGTCCCGCTGTGTGAGGCACCTGATGGGAGTAAAAATAACTGGACTGGTTGGAGAGTAAATTAAAAGAGCAGGGCGCGGACAGAGGCAGAGGCACAGAGGCAGATGTGGAGAAAGAGGAGGAGGAGGTCATCTGTTCGCAGCCCATCCCGTAATAGGTGGCCTCTTGGCTGGACGGGAGCAGAAGCCTTTCCGCGGCGGGAGCGACGGAGCTGAAGTGGCGCGCGCTCTGAGAGAGAACCGACGCGGCGTAATTGCTGTGGTGCGCGGGGCTCGAGTGTCGGTGCTGGAGGGTCACGAAAGGGGGGACCGGCCAGTAAAACGAGCCTGTGAACGCCAGTCCAGCGGAGGCGGCGGTGGAGGACAACCGGGCGCCTCTCTTCATGGCCAGTTTGGCTCTCGACGCGGCGGTGGACCGGCGCCGGAGTTTGCCGGTGGTCCCGCCGATAAACACATCGTCACTCGACGGGTCCAGCATCCAGTAGTTGCCCTTTCCCGGGTCGTCGTAGTGGCGCGGGACTTTGACGAAGCACTTGTTGAGGCTCAGGTTGTGTCGGATGGAGTTCTGCCAGCCCTGTCTGTTTTCCCGGTAGTACGGGAAGTTGCCCATGATGAACTCGTAGATGCCGTTGAGGGTGAGCCGCCGCTCCGGGCTCTGGCGGATGGCCATCATGATAAGCGCATTATAACTGAACGGAGGCTTATCGGGTTTACTCTTTTTCTCCGGCGCATCTGTTCCCACCGACTTTGGCTCTCCAACTTCGTCTTTTTTATCGGGTCTGGTCGCTAATTCGTTGCGCTCTCGGACAGGTTTGTCCGCAGGCTGAAGGCAGCGCGCGGGCGGCTTAGCGGATCGGGAGCGCGGCGTTTCCTGCTTCTCGCTTCTCGCGCGTTCATGTCGCAGCAATAAACTGCTGATGCTGAATGACGACTTGTGGAAAAAACTCACGGGGGGCTTTAGGTCATCCATGTTTAATTCAAACACGCTCCAACCGGACTTAAAAGTTCAAAAGTGGCACCAGAACCCCTATAAAGTGCCCTGTCATCCTTCGGAAAAGCTTGGTACAAACAAAACAAAGATGCGATAAGTTTCCCGCGCAGCCAATCTCTCTGACTGATCAATGAACTCGAAGGCTCAATTATAACACTTGGAAAGCCGGTGAAACTCAAGCCTCTCACCTGAGACCGCCCTTCTGTTTACACATTCATCTGACTGAGTGCCTGTCAGAAGCGACTGAGGCAAAAAAGACGTTACGCCAAGGAGTTCAGATATATGACAACACTTGGAGATGTGAGTAAACAAACAGCTTAGGGTGGACATGAACTCTAATCTCTGGAGGAATGCCCCTGGCGCCATAGCATAGGGGAGCGTGTGCATTTTTACTTGAAAAGAAAGGCGATGAAACATTTGCATGAACGTGTCTGTTTTTTCTGTCTGCGCTGTGCTTCATTCTTTGATATAGGCCTGATATTGCAAGTCTGCTTGAAGTTAACGATGTCTATTTCTGCCAAGACGCTGTCTAGGTCTGCCAAGGACCCTAAAAGGAGGTATATGTTTAGTTTAAACTACATGTTAAAATGGACATGGCTATAGAGGAGTTAAATACAGTTTATATAAAACTAAACCAGATAACGTATTCATGACATGAGTTCAATTGCGATTTAAAAAAAATAAAACCAAGTTGTTTTCTTCAAAACTAGATTTTGTCCTTTAATTTCTGTATTTTTCTATTTTCTATTGTAAGGTGGAAGCCCATCCTACAGCTTATTTGGTTAAACTGATATTATTAAACCAGTGGCTTTTGTCCTGACAAGTAATGTTCAACGTAAGTACAAATAATGGATCTGAAAATTATTTAACATTTTTTTTAATATAAAGTAATTGTACAAACAATCTACAAATTATTGGATCTCAACTAATAAGTTACATATATTCAAGCAGTGCAAAGGCAGCTACAGAAAATAAAAGTGTAACAGACTTAAAGTAATTCTATTTGTCAACAATTATTAAATAAGACATATTAGGTAGATGACAAAGTAGAAGAAAGAGTCATATTAAATATGTTCAGACAGACGGAAAACCCCTGATTGAGCCTCATATAAGAGGCAGTGACACAATATTAATGCAAGTCACTTTGACAAAGACATTTTTTGTGCTTAAAATAAAATAATAATGACTTTAGAATTATAAATTCAGTCATTAAAGGTCCATGCTGTGAACAAGAGCAATCATCTTAAGTAACAACAACAATGATAATAATCTTATTTGATTAACATAATTTTTCTGGACTGTAAATGATGTCCTCAGAACTGGTTCCAGTAATAATTCATTACTTTTACACAGCTTTAAAACAGAATTGATAGAGAATAAATAAACCTGTCATACACTTTCACATTCACAATTGCAATTGGTCTCTTAGTTTCGGTAGGACAGAGTATAAATTTTCCCCAGGACAAGCAGTTTTTGCCACGTCTTTATGTCCCAGAAGCACAAAATTGGGTCGCACATGTCCATGAAGCACCCCAATGTGCAGCAGTCTCAGCAGAGCAGATAGCGAAGCAGCGCTCGGCAGATCAGCTACAGACAAACAGAAATGATAACAGATTTTCTACATTATTTCAGTTTATTTGCATTATATATTTGCTCTTAAATATCCTAATTCATTAAAAAGTGCATTAAAATTCTTATGCATGTTGCTTTCTCTTTTCATTTACGAAACCACTAAACGTTGTGACAGTATTATAACTGTAAACACCTCAAAATGTGTATGAAGATGAATGTGATAGGTGTTTTCACCATTGAAGTTGCCCATGAAGGCGACGCCAACAGAATAAATGTTGTGTTCCTTTGCATGAGCTCCTACAATCCCCCATCCTCTGCCTTCATACACCGTCCCATCTCCAGATATCAGAAAACTAAAGAAAAAAAGACAGAGTTAATGTACATCATATTATGTTTGCTCAGTCTAAAATGGACAATAGCTTTTTTATTTAAAAGCAAAAGCAAAATGTATTTAAAAAAATATATTTACAAGAAATCACAAATACAATCATGAGTCCATCACAGTCATGAGGGTCTAAGAGCACCTTTTGTGTTATGGATTTTATTTCATATGAGAAACAAAAAATGTCTTTTAAACTGTAATTTGTTTTATAATTATTATATTTTGGCTTAGTATGATTGTATACTTGGTTAATAAAGATCATAGCCTATAAATTAGTAATGAGCTACAGCAAAAAAGAAACAACTTGAAAATTATGAAGGTCGCTGGTTCGAGCCTCAGCTGGGTCAGTTGGCATTTCTGTGTGGAGTTTGCATGTTCTCCCCGTGTTGGCGTGGGTTTCCTTCGGGTGCTCCGGTTTCCCCCACTCTCAAAAGACATGCGCTATAGGTGAATTGGGTAAGCTAAATAGTGTATGTGTGTGAATGAGTGTGTGTGGATGTTTCCCAATGATGGGTTGCAGCTGGAAGGGTTATCCGCTGCGTAAAACATATACTGGATAAGTTGGCGTTTAATTCCGCTGTGGCGACCCCAGATTAATAAAGGGACTAAGCCGGAAAAAAAATGAATGAAAGAAGAATAATTTGTCAGAATTACAATTATTTTAACTTGAGATTAAAAATCAGGGTTATTGCAGTAAATATTGCTTCTTAACTCTTATTACGGTCAAAATAAAAAAGTGTGTAATAAAAATAAAAAATCTGTATATGTGAATAAACATCTGTAATAAGATGGCACATTTTTGGTAACCTATATCAAATTTGTAAAACGACATTTGTAATATCCTTGAAGTGAAAATACTTTTAAATGAGTACACCTAGAAGGTCAGGGTCTGTTTATTGTTTATAAAAACACTTAAGACAATAGAATATAGCCTACCACTGATTCTGAATTGAACACAATTCATCTCATATTCAGCAATTAGTAACACTTAAAGTAACTGAGGTGTTAGCCTATAGCTGTAAACATTTGTATATGTCCTGTAATCGTGAGATAAAGTATAGTCAGACGTTAAAAGTAATGTTCTTCTTTAATCTTACTTGTAACCGATATCGTCGAAGTCCCTCTCCTGCATGTGCATGTGCTGAATGTGCGCGAGCTCGGAGACGCTTTCTCGCGGGTGCGCGCAGAACCGGAGCGCGGTGTGGTGAACGATCACAGCGTGCGCGGGACTCTCCATCTCTGTCATTTCCCGAGGCTCCACGGCGTCCCAACCACGACGACTCACTATATCTATTGCAAAATAACAATATGATCACTTAGGCTCATTATATCTATTGCAAAATAACAATATGATCACTCAAGCTCACTATATCCATTGCAAAATAACAATGTGATCACTTAAACGTGTCAGAAATCACAAAATCGTTTGTGGACGGAGTCTCTCACCTGCGTTTTTGTCCACGGTGTTTGTGTGTCCGTCCATATCAGCGACAAACCTTTCGTTCCCTGTATGCTACAACATGACTAAACTGACAGGTTTATTAACTCTGAATGACAGGGAGGGACAACATTCGTGAACTTCCGCGTACTTTCCAGTCTCGTGCAGAAATTCAGCTCCTGTGTACAGGAAGATGAAGAAACTGTGCTGCATGGGCTTTTTATAGATGACAAATTGACAAGTGTGGATATTTTACCATCGTAAAAATAACAGAAGTGACAGACTGTCAGCGTTGCTTAACAATGAGCCCAGATATTGTGCTAATACTTAAAATAATTGCACAATTAAGCGAGAAAATGTCAAGATTGCCATCGGGATAGTCTTGTTAATTCACTCAACAATATCATAGACTAGTTATAAATTGGTTTGACTTACTTTTCTCACAGAACACAAAATAGGGCTAAGATAAATGACAGTTTTGGAAATACAGTAAGAAATGAATGTGTTAGCCTAATGGAAATTTGACGCACATGCAAATTTGACAAATTGCACGTGGAGAAACTCAGGATTTAAGACTGAATCATTTGTAGATAATCTGGATAATTGAAAGGATTTTGTTCTCTACATAAAATTGGTAATGCATTATTATTAATATTAGCGAGATTAATATTAACTAAATATGGCCGGCTCCATGAATTACTTAACATTTAAATATATATGAATTTATTGTATCGTTTTGTTGAAGCATAATCGATGTTTGTTATCAATTAAGAACAGCCATCTTGCCATTTTAACACCCACTCGCCAACTAGGAACTGAAACTCTTAAAGAATATTGTGCATTAGAATATAGTGCATTCAACATTTCTTCCTCATTAAAGTCATTTAGAGCACTGAACATTACAATTTGTCAGAAAAACAAATGGTTTTATTTGTTGTGATTGAAAAATCAAGGGGAGACCACCAAATAACGTTATTACTCTTTTGAAGTGAAAACATTGATATTGTTTTATCTAGAAATTAGTATAAACGGGAAATCGGCTTATTTTTTTATTTTAAAGAGATGCAATTTACATATAAAAACAAAAAAGTTTTATTACATAACTTATAAACAGAACTGAGCATTTGCAATTGGTCTCTTATATGTTTTTCCCTAGCGCTGTTTATATATTTAGCTTTGCTGCAGCAATTCTCTGATGGGCAGAATGAGTAGAGCAGTTTTTCTGCACAATATGAACTGTTTAACATCATTGTTTTTGAAAGAATCTTACATTACTGCTAACAGATAGAATCAACAGCGTCTGAGTTAATCAGTTATTGTTACAAATTCATTCAAAAAACAGTTAAAATAAATCTAGAGCACATCAAGGTTTGCATGTAAACAAACTACACACAGACTGAAAACTGCTTTGGAATATCATATACGAGTAGAGGAAGAGATCTGACCTGTCAGCAAAACAAACTACAACCTGAAATACTTGATTCCACTCCAGGTTTTTCATTTTTATTCCACGCAGGCAAATAAGAAAAGCCTTTATACTAAGGCTGCACTTGGGGGGGGGGGGGAATCTAACTGCAATTTATTTTTGAGGTTATAAAAATGTCACTATTAATTTTAAAAACAATCTCTATATTTGCTGGGAAGCTAATATGTGTGTGTGTGTGTGTGTGTGTGTGTGTGTGTGTGTGTGTGTGTGTGTGTGTGTGTGAAAATATATATATATATTCAGTGTTGTGGGAGGTAGAATATTTCAGCCTTGAATAGGTTTTTTGTACACTTACCATTCTTTTTTTTCCCCCAATAGGGCAAAATTGTTTATTGTGAGATAGGGATTGGTAAATTTTACTACACTCTCAGCTTTCAAATGCTGTCAATTATACTCTAAAAGGAACCATTTTGCTTAAAATTAAACAAGGAATAAAATGTCCTCCAAATAAAAACACTCAAAAAGGCATCATATATTTCCTCCCCCCAGATTTTACTTCTTTAATCGGCTGTCCTTGTTGTAATTTTATTTGAAGGACTTTAACTCTTAACATTAAAAGTTTGTTTACATAAAACCACTGTAGTTTATGACAAAATAGAGAAACAGTGAAACCAGCTATTATTCTTATGCTAATTGCTAAACAAATATACTAATCTTTATACTTCTTATACTAACCGTTACAATTGTGACTAAATAGATGCAAAGTATATGTACATACAAAGCTTAACTGTTTATAAAATAAACTGACATAAATGTGAAATGTGGTTAAAAATTACAGTAACTAGGCCTGTCTCGATATATATTATTTTGTTGTACGATATATTGCACCAAAATATATTATAAATTATATAATTGTCATTTTAAGACCCTTTCATGCCACTCATTACATAATGCCAGAATGACAATATAACATCACAATGCAAGTGCACTCTTCTGAAGAACACATCATATTTTATTCTTAAGAATATTTAATTTAATTATAGTCATTTCATTGATTTAATAATTAGGCATTGGCATCACAATGTGAAAACGCAGACCCTGAACAAATAAATAATAAGGTAAAAATTATTAGTACAAGGTAAAAAGTAACAGAGGCTGCGATATCTGCTACCAGATCTATTTTCAGTTGTCAGACACCCACATGAAAATATAATAAAAGTAATTTATATTAAATATTATAGTGTTTGTTTTAATTATACTGACACCTCCAATAGAGATAGTGATGTTGCACAATCAGCTAAAATGTTGCTAGAATTGGTTTTATTTATAGGCGATATATATTGCATCACCAAAAATGATTGCGGTCATGTCTATGTGTTGTGTGATAAGTCGATATATTGATTTTTGTGACAGGCCTAGCAGTAACTGTGTCCCTAAGCATTATTATCCATGCCTCTGATGCAACCAAAATGGTCACCAGTATGAAAAAAAAAAAAAAAAAAAAAAAAAAAAAAAGTTTAAATGCATATAGCCTGGTTGATACAGATGACACCTGCCATTACCTCGAGCTAGCGAATCACCATCTCTGAATAAATCATAAAGTAAGACACTCACTCAACCTCATGGGTGATTTTGTTCACATAGATGCAGCTGTTGTCGGCTTCCTGCTGATAGTCACAGTTTCTGCACTGAAAACATACAGGGACACAAATAAATGAAAGACTGTTCTGTTAGGCTCCCATTTCAAACACTGAAACATTTTAATTTAACAAAAATGTAAATTCTGTCATCACTTGTTTAGAATTTGCACATAATACTTTTCTGAAATTACATTAAGGAGAATGTCTGAAATATAAAACCAAATAAAAATCACCTGTTGGAGTTTCACTTTCCCTTACTGAATGCAAAAGAAGATATACTAAAGCATGTTGGAAACCGGTAGCCACTGACTTCCACGATATTTGTTTAACATCCTACTATGAATGTAATGTAATGTGTATTTATATAGCGCATTTATCGTGTATGGCCATACACCCAAAGCGCTTCACAATCATGAGGGTGAGGGGTCTCTCCACACCACCACCAGTAGATAGATGAAAGTCTATTGAGGTAAATTTATATACTTAATTATCATTAATAATACAAGTTAAGAAAAGTTTCCTTGGCAAATTCTTAAGAGGGAAATCACATCACAGCCAATGACTATCAAAGTACATTGTTCACAGTCAGTTTTTACTATTATTGTTTTCAAGAGTTCACACTTAGCTGATGATTGATAATAAAGCGTATTTGGCATGCTGTCCCGGGAGAGAGCGCTGAGCTCAGAATATCCTCGAGCCCGGGGCTCCCTCCCGTTTGAAGGGCGAGAGGGGAGTTTGAGCTCAGGTAGGTCTCGAGAAGTCCCCTGCTGTGAATGTGCTTAAGATATGTCTTAAGATGTTATTTTTGAGAAGTCAATTTCCTTATGGTAAATGCCTTTGAACGGTGGGAGGAAACTGGGAAGCCTGGGGAAAACACACGCGAGCATGGGGAGAACATGCAAACTCCGCACAGAAACGCCAATCGGCCTGATGAGGGGCAAAACCGGTGGTGTTCTTGCTGTGAGGCAACAGTGCTAACCACTGGGCCGCTGTGCCGCCCAGTCAGGAGAAAGGAAGGAGTAGGGGTGGAAGGGGGGACTCTTCAAGACGAAGATGACTGGAGTGAAAAACTCTGGTTATTTGTAGTGTGTCAGTATTGGTCTGATTGGTGCAATAAACATAGCTGATGCGGTGCCAGCCGTGTTCAATCCTAAGCACGTGATCCCTTTGAAATTAGTTTAGAAATAAACCACACTTATTTTATTGCTTGAACTGACAATACAAGAACATCAGAACAAAGTCCAAGAGATCACAGAGAGATCTTAAAAAAAGGTTAATAATATACATCGTCATAAGAAAAACTATAAACAAATATGCATACAAGTAACATATCATTAGACAGAAAGGGGAAAAAAAGAAATAATAATAATAATAAAATCACTAGGCCTCACGGTGGCGCAGTGGGTAGCACGTTCACCTCACAGCAAGAAGGTCGCTGGTTCGAGCCTCGGCTGGGTCAGTTGGCGTTTCTGTGTGGAGTTTGCATGTTCTCCCCGTGTTGGCGTGGGTTTCCTCCAGGTGCTCCGGTTTCCCCCACAAGTCCAAAGACATGCGGTATAGGTGAATTGGGTAAGCTAAATTGTCTGTAGTGTATGTGTGTGAATGAGAGTGTGTGGATGTTTCCCAGTGATGGGTTGCAGCTGGAAGGGCATCCGCTGCGTAAAACATATCCTGGATAAGTTGGCGGTTCATTCCGCTGTGGCGACCCCAGATTAATAAAGGGACTAAGCCGAAATGAAAATGAATGAATGAATGAATAAAATCACTAAATTAAACAAACAAAAACAAACGAATAAAATTACAATGACACTTAAAACAAATAACCATAAGGAAAGTAACTAAAATCGAGGATCTTCTTTAAATACATTTGTATATCATTTCAGGAATCTTTGGGTTTTTTTGTTTTTCTTAGGAGCGAGTTTTAGGAGCGAGTTAAATTCTATTCTAAGATGAGCAAAGGATGGGTAACTATTTGCAAATTTCTGTTTGTATTGTTAAGTCAGTTAAATTATGCTAATGTTGTTTTGACGTCATACTTGCATGCGATTTCAGACTGAATATTCCAAGTAGCGTATCAAAACAAATGAACAAATGTGCGAATATAAATCCAACTTTACCCCAATTGAAAGTCTACCGGTCATCAACATTATTTTAAATATCTCCTTTTGTGTTCAAGAAGAAAACAGAAGCTCGTAAAAGTTTTAAAGGGTGAGTAAATGGTGAGGTTCAATTTTAATTTCGGGGTGAACCCTGGCTTTAGTTAACAGGTTCGTTTCTGTTTATTAATAATCAAACGTATCCTTATGACCACAACTGTTAGATTTTAACTGTAGTCATTATCTGTAAATGGTTACAAATGGTTACACATACAAATATACTAACATACGAACGAATGACTTACAGCATAGAGCAGAATGCGGTTTTCTTTATCTTCTTTAGGATACAGCATGTTATTACTGGGAAGAGACAGATATTGATATCAAAACAAACATCACATCAGCATCATACTTGCTCTGACTATGAAACTCATTTCAACTCACCATTCCTGACAGAACCTGATGCCCACGAAACCAGGTTCATAGTTTCCACCCTCCAATTCCATAATTTTGGTTACTGAAACTCTGTACTAAAACCTTAATAGCTGACAACGAGGACTAATCCTTCTCTACTCCGTTGAAATGACTGGAAATAGTGTGTGCGCATGCGCTGTCTCTGTAAGTGCTGCGCAGAACATTCACAGCGCCTCCCAGTGGCGGAGGACAAAACTTTTTAATACAAAAGAAGGAATGTTTTTCCCTATGACGATGCGCGTTGTATTATTTGAATGCATATTTCATTATTACCAATAGGTACTATTGATTTACACTACAATACACTAGCACTGCAATCATTTTAATTCATATTAATCTTTCAGTTGACACTTTATTCAAGTTTAAATTGATGAATATTGAAAAATAAACTTTTATGACTTGCAGAATTGGCAGCACGGTGGTAGAACAATCGCCTCACAGCAAGAAGGTCGCTGGTTCGAGCCTCGCCTGGGTCAGTTAGCATTTCTGTGTGGAATTTGCATGTTCTTCCCGTGTTGGCGTGGGTTTCCTCCGGGTGCTCCGGTTTTCCCCCACAAGTCCAAAGACATGTGGTACAGGTGAATTGGGTAAGCTAAATTGTCCGTAGTGTATGTGAGTGAATGATTGTGTGTGGATGTTTCCCAGTAATGGGTTGCAGCTGGAAGCGGTTCATTACGCTGTGGCGACCCCAGATTAATAAAGTGACTAAGCCGAAAAGAAAACGAATGAATGAATGAATGAATGAATGATATGTAATCCATTAAAAAGTTGTTAACGTTGCATGTTAAAATGTAATAATTACTACATTATTTGGAATCTACATAATCCAGATTGTTCAGTTACCCTGCTTGTGATATTTTATTTTCATTACATTGCAGCATTTGCATCCATACAATCAGACATTTCTTATAAGTTGTACATAAATTGCACAATACTATGTGTCAAACGTCGATCGAGTTTGGATTCATAATATTTTGAGGCACCAGAGTCAGAAGCAAAACACTATAAGTATTCTCAATCCATTCATTCATTTTCCTCTCATACACACCCATTCGCACTCATACACTACGGACAATTTAGCTTACCCAATTCACCTATACTGCATGTCTTTGGACTTGTGGGGGAAACCGGAGCACCCGGAGGAAACCCACGCCAACACAGGGAGAACATGCAAACTCCACACAGAAACGCCAACTGACCCAGCACGGGGCTCGAACCAGCGACCTTCTTGCTGTGAGGCGATTGTGCTAGAAATTAATGACAAACATTTATGGCCACAAGGTGGAGGCAAACCCAAATTTATCAGAAAACGTATTCATAAATCTGCTCTCCAGATGGCGGACCGAGTCTCTTCACACGCAGAAACAAATAAATGCAAACTGCCTTACACAATAATCTGTAAAACATAATCATTTAAAGTATCAAACTTTAAGAGAAACACATACAAGAACTCTCATTCTGTCAGTAAAGATATACTAGAAAAGACATGTAAAGTAAGGGAGAAGCACTTGAGAAGAACAAACAAATAAACGGGACCCAGAACCCCTGCTGGTGCAGTGTGTGCTGTGCTCTCACATTTGGTGCACGGCTGTTGTCCAACACAGTTCAGACCACATGAAAGAGGAGGATTTAAAAAAAAAAAAAAAACTATGGTGACAAGCTGAAAACAAGGCGAAAAGTCCAAGAAAACAATCATGTGCAAACCAGTGATGTCCTTTCAGTATCTTCCAAACAGATGAACTACTTCATTTTTCCCTTTAGGAGAGATAAAGACAGCGTCATTGCAGAAATTCATTTGTTAGGAATTGTGAATATTACTAAATATTATGACATTTTTTAAAATTTGCACTGTAAAAAACAAACAAACAGATCTTGTCCTGGCAGAAAATGTCAACATATTCTGTATATAAACACACACACACACACATAAATATATATATATATATTCATTCATATCATTCATTCATTCATTCATTCATTTTCTTTTCGGCTTAGTCCCTTTATTAATCTGGGGTTGCCACAGCGAAATGTACCGCCAACTTATCCAGCATATGTTTTATGCAGCGGATGCCCTTCCAGCTGCAACCCATCACTGGGAAACATCCATACACTACGGACAATTTAGCTTACCCAATTCACCTGTACCACATGCGTTTGGACTTGTGGGGGAAACCAGAGCACCCGGAGGAAACCCACGCCAACACGGGGAGAACATGCAAACTCCACACAGAAATGCTAACTGACCCAGGCGAGGCTCGAACCAGCGACCTTCTTGCTGTGAGGCGATCGTGCTACCCACTGCGCCACC
>CAIGQW010001850.1:1899095-1922991 GCA_903798125.1 Danio choprae | reverse complement strand
TATATATATATATATATATACAGTGCATCTGGAAAGTATTCATAGCGCTTCACTTTTTCCACATTTTTTTATGTTAAAGCCTTATTCCAAAATGGATTAAATTCATTTATTTCCTCAAAATTCTACACACAATACCCCATAATGACAATGTGAAAAAAGATTTTTTGAAATTGCTGCAAATTTATTACAAATAAAAACCTGAAAAAGCACATGTACATAAGTATTTACAGCCTTTGCTCAATACTTTGTTGATGCACCTTTGGCAGCAATTACAGCCTCAAGTCTTTTTGAATATGATGCCACAAGCTTGGCACACCTGGCTTTGGAAATTTTTGCCAGATCTCCTCAGAGATGTTCAATAGGATTTAGGTCTGGGCTCAGGCTGGTCCACTCAAGGACATTCACAGAGTTGTTGTGAAGCCATTCCATTGATATTTTGGTAGTGTGCTTTGGGTCATTGTCCTGCTGGAAGATGAACCGTCACCCCAGTCTGAGGTCAAGAGCACTCTGAAGCAGGTTTTCATTCAGGATGGCTCTGTACATTGCTGCATTCATCTTTCCATCTATCCTGACTAGTCTTCAAGTTCCTGCTGCTGAAAAACATCCCCACAGCATGATGCTGCCACCACCATGCTTTACTGTAGGGATGATATTAGCCTGGTGATGAGCAGTGCCTGTTTTTTTCCAAACGTAACACCTGGCATTCACTCCAAAGAGACCAGAGAATTTTGTTTCTTATGGTCTGAGTCCTTCAGATGCCTTTTGGCAAATTCTCTACCACTCTACCATACAGGCCTGATTGGTGGATTGCTGCACAGATGGTTGTCCTTCTGTAAGGTTCTCCTCTCTCCACAGAAGAACGCTGGAGCTCAGACAGAGTGACCATTAGATTATTGATCACCTCCCTGACTAAGGCTCTACTCCCCCGATCACTCAGCTTAGATGACTAGGAAGACTCAAGTCCTGGTGGTTCCAAACATCTTCCACTTACGGATAATGGAGGCCACTGTGCTCATTGGAACTTTCAGAGCAGCAGAAATTTTTCTGTAACCTTCCCCAGCCTTGTGCCTTGAGACAATCCTGTCTCTGAGGTCTACAGACAATTCCTTTGTCTTCATGCTTGGTTTGTGCTTTGACATGCACTGTCAACCCTGGGACCTTATATAGACAGGTGTATGCCTTTTCAAATCATGTCCAATCGACTGAATTTACCACGAGGGAACTCCAATTAAGCTGCTGAAACATCTCAAGAATGATCAGCGGACACAGAATGTACCTGAGCTCAATTTAGAGCTTCACCGCAAAGGCTGTGAATACTTATGTATATGTGATTTTTCAGGTTTTTTATTTTTAATAAATTTGCAAACAATTTCAAAAAATCTTTTTTCACATTGTCATTATGGGATATTGTGTGTAGAATTTTGAGGAAATAAATGAATTTAATCCATTTTGGAATAAGGCTTTAACATTAAAAAATGTGGAAAAGGTGAAGCGCTATGAATACTTTCCAGATGCACTGTATATATGTATATGTATATATGACTCCAAAATGACTTCAGACACACTATACCTACACACAATTTGTCAAAACAGCTTCCAAATGTTGATTTTGCACATCACTTGCCCTTAAATTACCCTTAGTTTTGATTAAATTAAGTATATACTGTATTTGAATGTGTTGACAACATATAAAGCACATGCAAAATAAGTTTAAGAATGATTACAATGCTATTTATATATGTTAATATTTCAGTTTAATACGATTATCAGCTGGAGTACCCATGAGACTCATTAGAGGGCACTCCATCCATCCTGCACCTCTGCCATTCACCTGGACTACACCAACATTTCACCAAATCCCTGCATGACAGCTGTTTCACATTCTGTTACACCTGTATGCAATGATCTGGACTATTTAAGCACTACTCATTCAATTACACATTTTTAAGTCTTGTATCATGTTAAGCCGGGGGTATTCTGACCTGAATTCTGACTCATGTGACTCTTTGAATTGGTCTGAATTTCAGCTTTTTCTTGCATCGCTTGTTGTGCTGTGTTCATGGAGTGTACAGGGGAACGGAGAGGCAATTAAACTCTCCCCATCAGCAGTCAGATGGCCGCATGGTTTTATGACCCTCGTGAGGGAATCAGAACTACGAACCACTTGAATTTACAGTGTTTGTGCCCTCACTGCACCTGCACAAAACCGAAACAGGCACATACACACTTCCAGGTTCACAGGGGGCACTATGATGCAATATTATTCTTTTGTTCTGCCCTGCCTTTTGTTTCTCTACTAGATTTACCCCTGATACTGCTTTTTTGCTTCTGATTTGAAACAAAATCTTAAGGCCACTGACTTTCCTGACTATTGCACTGACATTCCTTAAAAGGGACTCAACAGTACACTGTAAAAAATGCTAAGTTATTTCAACCCAAAATGGGTAAAATATGGACAACAGACTTCAAATTCATTAATTGTCAAATATACAGAATGATTAGAAGGTTTTAGTCAAATCGTGGTCAGATATAAAGGGAATATAAAGTAAATCTCGCATGACCTGTAAATTCAGATTAGGCCAATCTCCTGCCAAACGAACTGAAATGACTTTGTAGTTTTGGTTTGACCTCCATTTTGTCCTCAGCTGTGTGTTTGTAGTGAATTGAGCCTCATACATGACCTGTTAAAGGATTAGATGACCCAAACATTTGAATTCTGTTATCAATTACTCGCCCTCATGTTATTTCAATCCTCTGAGACCTTCATTCCTCTTCAGGACACAAATTAATATATTTTAGATGAAATCCGAATGCAGCTGAATACAGCACATAGACAAACAAAGTCATTTTTTTATAGTTTTTTGGCCCACAAACGTGCTCTTGGAGCATAAGATTGCAGTTGAACCACTGAAGTCGCACAAAATGTTTTGACAATGTTTTTGGTTTCTTTTCTGGACTTTGAACATCTCACAAGCCTTGCTGTCTGTAGAGGGTTAGAGAGCTCTCAGATTACATCTAACATATCTTCATTTGTGTTTCCGAAGATAAAAGAAGGTCTCAGGAAATTGGAAGGATATGAGGGATGAGTAATTAACAACAGAATTTTCCTTTTTGGGTGAACTAATCCTTTAATTGTTTAAAGAAGTCAGGAACTGATAAATCATATTTCCCTTGAAATATGACATGTCATTGTAGTGCCATAAAATCCTCCTGCATGATTCCTCAATTTACTAGTAGCGTCACTTTAGAAATGACAGCATTTTATTACGAGCATTGTTTGCTGAGTTGTGCTGACACTTGACACTTATCCACAGAATATGAAAAATTTATTGAGATATGTATTAAAATGAGTTAATTGAAACTGACTGAGGCACACCTGAATAGAAAATGCCCCAAAGAAAACATGCCATTGCCAAGTAAAATGCACTAAAATACACATACAATTCCCATTTTGTAAATATCCGGCTTAAGGGATTGAGTTGAAAAAGCCTTCAGGTGGGTGTCATCAATTTGAGTCCATATGCATACAGCTCTTAACGCTCCTGTTGACTTACAGGTCAAAAATGGCCTGGTCACCATTTTAACAGCAGAAAAAATAAATAAACAATGTTTTTTCAGGGCAGCACGGTGGCGCAGTGCGCAGTGTAGCACAATCGCCTCACAGCAAGAAGGTCGCTGGTTCGAGCTCCGGCTGGGTCAGTTGGTGTTTCTGTGTGGAGTTTGCATGTTCTCCCCGTGTTTCCGTGGGTTTCCTCCGGGTGCTCCGGTTTCCCCCACAAGTCCAAAGACATGCAGTATAGGTGAATTGGGTAGGCTAAATTGTCCTTAGTGTATGAGTGTGAATTGGTGTGTATGGATGTTTCCCAGTGATGGGTTGCAGCTGGAAGGGCATCCGCTGCATAAAACATATGCTGGATAAGTTGGCGGTTCATTCCGCTGTGGTGACCCCAGATTAATAAAGGGACTAAGCCGAAAAGAAAATGAATGAATGAATGTTTTTTTTCATCTTGAAATCTGTGCATTTTTCTAAAATGACCCCAACATTTCTATTTTCATATTTTCATGAAGGCTGTACACATTTTGGGTACAATAGTTATCAATTTTGACCTGCCAGCTTTACACCACAAAAAAACATTCATTCATTTTCCTTCAGCTTAGTCTCTATTTTTAGAGGTCGCCACAGTGGAATGAACTGCCAAATATTACAGCATATGTTACACGCAGCGAATGCCCTTCCGGCTGCAACCCAGTATTGGGAAACACCCATACACATTCATTCACACACACACACACACACACACACACACACACACACACACACACACTACAGCCAATTTAATTTATTTAATTCACCTGTACCGCATGTCTTTGGAATGTGGGGGAAACCAGAGCACCTGGAGGAAACCCACGCGAACACAGGGAGAACATGCAAAAAAATGCCAACTAGCCCAGCTGGGACTCGAACCAGCGACCTTCTTGCTGTGAGGCGACAGTGCTAATCACTGAGCCACCTTGCCGTCCTTTTTTTTTTACAATATACATACAGTATGTTCATATATGCACTCACATGGAAAGGAGCTCCAGGAAGTGGGCTAGTTGACTTGGTCCTTCTGTTCCTGAGTTGTCAATGGAGTTATCAAACATGTGCAGCTTCTTTAGCCACGGGCCGCCAGAACTATCAGGCCCGCTTTTTGATTTTTCACTTTTCTTCTTTGTCTTTTTACCTAGCACAGCAACATAACATTCACAGGTGAGACTTATGCGACAGGACTCTCTGCCTCCTCTTATTCATCAAGAACATTGTGGATAGACAGTAACTAAGTATTTCAACTTCACTACAGTACTTAAAGGAATAGTTCACCCAAAAATGAAAATAGTTGATGTTCTTAGTTTGAGGTCCCCATGACTGATGGTGTAAAGTATAAATTACTATTGCAGAATTTAAGATCCATAATTGTAAATAAAAATGCTATATAAGGTAGAAAACGACTCTCTGTGGTGCAATATGTGGAGCAACTAACTATAAACATCTTTATTTAAATCGCAGCTTTTGATTTAATAATAGTGATTTTAGAAGTTATGCTGAGATTATTTTAAAATCATTAAAAAACTCATTTAATAATTAACAATAGCAACTGGTGTATTTGTTTATTTTAATGTCACGTTCAGTTTAATCAACTCATTTTTTTTATTAGTTTTTAGCATTTTTTAAATATAAGTTTCGTATCATCTCACAAACCATTTCAGTTGCCACCCTGTCTGAGAAAGAATGTATTATATCAGAAGTAAGACATAAATAAGAAATGGCACCACTGCCTCGCTGTTACTAATACTCTGTTCTTCTTTACATGCCAAAAGCCACAAAAATAAGTTCCTCTGATTAAAGAAATGTATTTTATAGCTGTGCATATCTGCCGATATGTGACCGTGTTTAGGTTTGCGTGTCCTATACAATAATTTCCTCCACATTTTCCCTGTGGATGTGCTGTGTTTTCAAGTTGCTGTAACAAGAGTGTTAAGTGAGCTTTTGTGAAACATTTGCCTTAGCAAAACCAACAGCACAAAGGAGCTCTTATGCTTATAACATGTAAAAACTGTGTGTGACATATCTATTTTATTACTGTTATTCTTTTTTTAAGGCAGTATGAAGTGGTCACCAGAGGACAAAATACAATTTTACTAGTACAGAACATTAGAAGTACCTTTTTTCTTTACTTTCTTTCGCCTGGAGGATGTAGTATTGTTCCTTTGGGAAATCGGCTCTGTCTCGTCTGAATGGAGGAAATATGTAAGTGACATCACTTCTCACAAACATAAAGCTACATCACACCCTTTAATGTAACCTCGTAGGTGTTGGGAAAAGAAAGATGGGGTGATTATTTTAGTAATTTAGTCTTGACACATTCCACTGCATAACAATCAACACTGCGTGTACTGCAAAGTATGAAAGTATGCATCCCACCCATACAGGACTATATACCATACAGTACTCTGAGGTTGTAATGGGTTTAGAAAAACAGAAACTCTTTAAGGGATAAGTCTTATCTTGACTTTTTAGGGTAAAACAAGTCCTCGTCCCTTGTGGAATTATGCAGTTTTGTTAGAATGAATTAGATGAAAGTAGATAAGCTCACACACCTACCTTTGATGGATGTGGTCAAATTATGGATCTCTGCCAGTTTTTGGCTGTTTTCAGCTACTGGTCTCAGCAGCTCTATGGCGCCCTCACATTGCAGATCATTGCCATTGATGTAAAGCTCCCTAAAGGCAAAAATGGTCTAGTGAGTGCATGAATAACAAAGTAACTAACTGATACATTAAAAAATGCACAGTCGATGCATTTAACAAGTTTGGCGTTTAAATAATTTCTATAGAAAGTCTTTGTTCAATCAATAAAGGCTCATTGGAAATATGTTCCTTAGACTATATTTTTGAGAAATGTAAATTATGTTGCTCCAGTTACATTTCGTTGCATGTTTCAGATGGCAAATCCACTAGATGGCGCTGTCTACATTTTTGTGAATCTGAAATACACATCCATCTACACCTCTCCTTCTTCTACACTTCTTCTCATACAGATTACCTAGACCAGGGCTGCGTCCGAAATTGCATACCTCCATACTATATAGTGTGTTAAAAACAGTATGTGAACCGAGTAGTATGTCCGAATTCATAGTATTTGAAAAACAGTTTGTGAGAAGTACTGGATGACCCACTACTTCCGGGGAGATTCTGAAATGTACATCCAATGATGCCATGCAAGGGAATTCCTGAATGGGAGTGAAGCGACACAACTGACGCTGCTAGGTCACGTGATAATGACAAATGGTGGATGTAGTAAGTCCAGGATGCATTTATACTACTCACATTCACTGCATAGAACATACTTTTCTAACTGTCGTGTAGTAAATTCAAATTCAAATGTAGTACCAACTCAAGTAGGCAAAATTGCACACACACACACACACACACACACACACACACACACACACACACGCGCACACACGCGCGCACACACGCGCACACACACACACACGCATGTAGTATAACAAGATCCCAATTGCTATTCAGAAAAAAGCTGCAATTTGTATGCCATGTTGTCATGGAAACATATAGCTCTGTGAACAGTAGTAAATTTCTTATGAAAGGCAGAGGGCGCTCTTGCACGGAAACTGCAAATAAGCCAACAAACAAAGTATTTAACTTCTTTTTTTGATTCAGCGTGGCTAATAAACACACAACCATGGAATCATTTCACAGGAGGAGTCATTACAAGCACTCGACTTAAAGGTGCAGTAGGTGATTGTCTTCAGAAACATTTTTTGTTGGGCTGGTTGAAAGTGTCTTCACATTCCAATAGTAATGATTAAAGTAAATGATCTAAATATATTTATATGTATTTTTTATATTCTGGGTAAGGCATAAAAGTAAAAAAATGATCATCCAATTAAATATTGTCAGCCGATATTTCCCATAATTCTGATAAGTAGCCCAATCTGTCTGTCAACAAATGTAAGTTTGTAAAATGGCGCATCTCTGTTCACGCAGAACCACCATTTGCGCATGCACGCCTGCATGCGCACCACGTGTTCATGTGCACACGAGACAATAACAGTTGCGGTAAAATCAAATGCTGAATCAAAACTTTTTAAAATCCGGAATCAATATTGGAGTTACTTTTGCACGCTGGAGGAAGGATGATAACCATGGCTGAAGTATTTATTTTAGACAGGTAATGTTATGTTTTAAAACTATTTTAGTCAGGCAAAGCTGATGTAGATTGTTTTGTTACTAATGGGTTATATGCACAGAAGTGTTGTTCAGCCACTGAAATCTTCCGGCAGAAGATCAATGTGACTATTTTCAATTTCATGAGGGACCTTTTACAGCATCAATAATGTAGATTTTTATTTAGTTTAACAACAAAACATCAGTAAATAGCGCTATTCTGCCTAGCCTGCGCCCCTCGCGTTTTTGCTAATGATGTGACGTTTTGCACCAAGGCTTCAAAGGATGTATTAAAAAACGATACATCTCGCAGTGCACCGGAGCTTGATTCGTTTTGCCATCATCACGTGATCAGTGACGTCAGAAGCTTCATCTTCAACTATACCCACGTGACTGTCAGGTGTCTGTTCTGTGTTCCATGTCATTTGCTTCTTTTGTTCTGTTTCCCGCCGTTTTCAATGTTCATTTATTCCACCTGTGTCTCACCCCTGTGTATCATCAGTCCCATTAGCCCTCATGTATTTATACCCCTCTGTTTGTTTCATTCTTGGTCCGGTGTTGTATTGTCTACGTGTTGATGTGTTCTGTCCATGCTGTCATCACCCCATGTCCTCCCAGAGTTTCCTGTATCTTCCAGTGCCCGTGTATGTAGTAAGTGTTTGTAAATAAATTTGTGTTTGTTAAATCACGTGTTCTCGTGCCTTCATGTCCCTCAGTCGAGCGTGACAGTGACTGCTTCAAATTTTGATTCAAATGTTTAAACACCCTCGTGGATCAGTAAAGTGTATAGCGAGAGATTAGGCGTCGATTACATACATTTCTGCTGTTTCAAAGCACTGCACCGGTCCCACGCACCAGTAATTCAACTAAAATGCAATAGTAATTCATAGTAAAACGTTTTTGAACCATACTAAAGTGTATTAGTGTATTATTGACAACTAATTTTAGAGAAGGCCACTGCATATTGTAGTATATTGTGTAACGGAGGACAGATGGCGAGTGCAGCCCGAAAGCCTCACTCCCATAGCCTCCTCCTTAGAGCATTCGCCTCCCATGCAGGAAACGCCAGTTTGATCCCCGCTTGGAACGAGTCGGTGGGTGAAGGACCAGATAGAATATGATAAATGTAAAAACTTTTGAATACCTTGGATTTTCATCGGTGGTGTAATGTGACATACCTTATGTGTAAAAGACCACAGTAATTGACTAATTTGTTTATATTACTATTGTTGTATTACTACATGAATGACTTGGTGAGTTGTGAACATTTGACACTTTTGCAACACAGTGCTTTCCCACACTTTAACCAGCAGAGGTCCTTGAGATCTGATTTGGAAAGCCTCAAGCTTCCTGCATGCCACTCCGCTGTGGCGACCCCTGATGAATAAAGGGACTAAGCTGAAGGAAAGGAAAATTAAAAAGGTGTACATGTAAACATGGATAATGTGATGGCTGAGCCTGTTTCTATGAGCACAACATGATAACCCGTGTTGGGTTCCTGAAATGGCTAACCGTAAATCATCATCTACTGTCATCATCCACTAATTATCATCATCCACTAATTATTCCAGTATACGCCTCGGGTTCTTGCCAAACAAGTTTAAAATCCCTGACCTAGACCAGCAAACTGGTGAGTTTAACCCATCCTTAAAACCAATTAATAGTGTTTTCTAGAGCAAATAGAACAGAAACGTGCATTGTAACCACACAGTTTTACCTTGATTTTACATTTCTTTTACCTCTTTTGTGGAACCATGCATCACCAGACTCGAACATGAGTGCTCTACATCATAACTACAACACTGTACAAAGTAAGCTACTGAGCAAACTGACCACACAAGAAAAGTTGCCCATAAGGAGAAAAATAGAAGAGATAAAAATATTTGATTACAAATATAGACACTATTAAGGTATTATTAGATATAGACACTATTATTGGGCTTTATTTGGTGTTGTACAAATAGCTGCATGAACATAATCCTTTATTCATCAATAATATGTTCCTGTAAATATCATTAGTGTGAAAAGGAACTAAGGTTATGTTGCGTCGTGTTGTGCCCTACTGTTCATTTTACCTAGAAACTTCAGTCAAGTGTATGTTTAAGTACGTTTTTCAGTTTCACAAAATTGTAGGCAGAAGCACATATTTCCAATGAGCCTGTGTTGCATTCAGTCCACCTAGACAACAAGTCAATCTTCTGATCATCAGTAAATGGTGACAAAAATCTTGGCTGTAATGATTTGCAGTTATGATAGTATTAAGACGTTTTAATAGTGTCTCATTACAAATACCGTTTCCTTCCACTGAAGATTGTCCAAGTCAGTTTTAAAGGGCTTGCAGAAATCCCTGCATCCATGTTTTAAAGAGTACTTAATAAAAACGTTAAAGCTTCATATTGTGTTAAATGGTGTTTCTTGAGCTATAAAAGCCCTCAAATCTGCTTCATCTTGTTTTTTTATTCTCGATTTATAAAATCCAATTTTGTTGATATTCCATGGAGTTTTCATCATAAAGAGTGAAAAAATCTTGTGCAGTGCATTTTATTCTCTGGAACCTGTGGTTTTTATAGGTATTTCCCTTGAAAAGCTCTGATTTATTAATGTTATTTCTTTGGAACATGCTGATTTATGAGTGGTTTGTTCTCAGAAAGGTGCACTCCATGTTCTACAGTACAGTGGGATCATAGAATGGATACAATAAGTGACCTTTCTGCCTTGGTATTGTTATAAACTCAAAAGGGAAGACCAGCAGACTCTCGTTTCATCAAGCAGGATTCTTTATTAAGAAACTCGCCATTTCTGCAGTCACGAAATCTGATGAGTAGTCTAGCAAGAAGTATAAAAGAGAAGTCTTTCAAGAGATGTCTTGAGTGAAGTTCTAAAGAGAAGTCTTACTAGTGCAGTGTTGCACTATATATTATCTATGTTTTTACTTTCCCTAGCCCTGATAGCACCAGGACACACCAAGTCGACTGCAAATAACTAGCACCAACGAAACCCAACTCATGTTGGATCGGATCTGGAAGAAAAAGCTGAGAATGAACACACCAAAGGGATGAAAGCCGGCTAAAACAAGAGCTGTTTTCTGCGTCTGCTTAAGAGAAAATGTCTTTCTATTCTGCGGGGGGCAGTGTCTGTTTTCTCGATCCGCAAAATCTGATAATCTAATAATCCATATAGTTTGCAAATATTTGCGATATGTAGCAAAATTACAACAGGTGTCCTAACATTTTATCCTACCTATCAGATTATGCTACCAACACTGTATTTGAATTGTTCTGGGGTTGGGGTTAGGGATCAGGTAGGTTAGGGCAATATTACAGCTTCATATCACACTACTCCACATGAAAATTTACACTGGTAGCCAAATCTGATGGGTAGCATATTGCGTCATCAAAATGTACTACCTACTTTTTGAATGTGAGGTAGGACAATCTGACAAGGTAGCACAAATCGACTGTGTAACACAAACACTGTGTTCCTTCTTGGCTTGAATTGTTTACTTGTTACGTCACTTCGCTATATCACACTTGCACTCAGATTCATTGCTGAATAACCAGATCGCTCTTTCCGGCCGTCGCCGATTCTACACACTGAATCAGGCCTACGAGCTCCGATGTTAACCCGACGAGAGGCAAAGCGTGGAACACACCAAAACAAGTAGCTTGATCAGCGAAGCCCAATGGTCAGCCATCGACTTGGTGTATCCTAACCCATACCATCAGCATAACAGTACCAATTCAAATGCATAGATACTGCGAACTAATCCAGTCAGACTGGCAGTATTGCCCTGAACTTCATAGAGACAAAGGCACAGTCATTAAGACCCTTCCCGATGGGCAGAAATTGCATAAAGACAATAGGTTGTCTCGGACACTTTGCCTGCTAGGCTCAAACATTGCTTAGAAGGTCATAGTCTTTACCTTAAAATGTAAAACACAACATGCATAACTTTTCAGTTATATAGTATTTACATTGGAACTTAGATTTGATAAATTCCACAGTAAGGCCACAGTATTTGCTGCATTACAGAGACACTGCCCTTAGACCCCAGTATACTTCAAACGAAATGACAGAACAAATTTTTTCATTTATCGTTTGAGAGCAAAAAGAAATTCTAAAAGGCTTAATGACGGTTTACTGTTTTCGAGTATTCAGACACCCCCACACTCGTGTGTACCGCTCTACTCCTAAACACAACAACAATAGCGGCTGTGAGAGAAGAAATGTTTCATCAACATCTGCTGTGCTCCGTAAAAACCAGCTCTGCTACTCGACTCTTCAGTTTGTTTATGTTGTTGTTGTTGCTGTTCTCCTGTCTGACCTCTGTGAAATTGGGGGCAGAAGTAAACGCACGCCAAAGAAGGCAGAGTTCCAGAACATACCCACTGATTGCATAAACGCAACGAAATAATGGTAGCTCAACTGTGTTTCAGAGTTAAAACACAATCCCACAAAAGGTTGCTTTGGTGAGTGGTTTCGAACTGCCAAAACTAATTAAAAAAAGAACTTCATTTTGGCTAGCTTTTGTTTAAAATGACATCATTTCAGTCCTTTTGTCGATTTCATGTGTATACCGGGGCCTTTAGCCATGACTTAATGTCAATTGTTATGAGACAGGAGCCCTGTCTAGATAAATTTCCTGTCCTGACATTCCAGCTGTCCTGGCTAATGTCCAGTAGACATATGCCAATATATCGTAATGAACATGGACAATATATGTGGGCACTTCAAAATACAGTGACTTAAAATGAATTATTTTTAACTTTTAAAGTAATTTTTTGTATTTACTTTAATAAATAAAATTTTTATTTATTCATTGTATTTACAGTGCAAATGCCTGGAGACATACTTGGTTAGCTTAATAATTAAAACATTATTATTTTCACATGTTAATCTGGCCTGAAATAATGAGTGAATATTCTGAGACTAGGGTTATTGTAAGTTAACACTGTATAATAAGGCTCCAATAATTAACAAAACTTAGTTTAGCTAAACTCTGAATAAAAACTACAAAAGCTTTTATTAATCTTAAATGAGGTTAATTTATCAGTTAATGCTTAATAATGCATTAAAAGTATACAGTCATGGCCAAAAGTTTTGAGAATTACGTAAATATTGGAAATTGGAAACGTTGCTGCTTAAGTTTTTATAATAGCAGTGTGCATATACTCCAGAATGTTATGAAGAGTGATCAGATGATCTGCATAGTCCTTCTTTGCCATGAAAATTAACTTAGTCCTGAAAAAAACTTTCCACTGCATTTCATTGCTGTCATTAAAGGACCTGCTGAGATCATTTCAGTAATCATCTTGTTAACTCGGGTGAGAATGTTGACGAGCACAAGGCTGGAGATCATTATGTCAGGCTGATTGGGTTAGAATGGCAGACTTGACAGGCTTAAAGGAGGGTGATGCTTGAAATCATTGTTCTTCCATTGTTAACCATGTTGACCTGCAATGAAACCATCATTGCGTTGCATATAAATGGCTTCACAGGCAAGGATATTGTGGCTACTAAGATTGCACCTAAATCAACCATTTATAGGATCATTAAGAACTTCAAGGAAAGACGTTCAATTCTGGTTAAGAAGGCTTCAGGGCATCTAAGGAAGTCCAGCAAGCGCCAGGATCGTCTCCTAAAGAGGATTCAGCTGCGGGATTGCAGTGCCACCAGTGCAGAGCTTGCTCAGGAATGGCAGCAGGCAGGTGTGAACGCATTTACTTCTCTCTAAAAAAAAACCATCCGGGACAGATTGACCTTTTGCAAAAAGTATGGCGAATGGACTGCTGAGGACTGGGGCAAAGTTATATTCTCTGATGAAGCCCCTTTCCGATTGTTTGAGGCATCTGGAAAAAGGCTTGTCCGGAGAAGAAAAGGTGAGTGCTACCATCAGTCCTGTGTCATGCCAACAGTAAAGCATCCTGAGACCATTCATGTGCTTCTCATCCAAGGGAGTGGGCTCACAATTTTTTCCCAAAAACACTGCCATGAATTAAGAATAGTACCAAAACACCCTCCAACAGCAACTTCTTCCAACAATCCAACAACAGTTTGGTGAAGAACAATGCATTTTCCAGCACGATGGAGCACCGTGCCATAAGGCAAAAGTGATATCTAAGTGGCTCGGAGACCAAAACGTTAAAATTTTGGGTCCATGGCCTGGAAACCCCAGAGCTTAATCCCATTGAGAACTTGTGGTCAATCCTCAAGAGGCGGGTGGACAAACAAAAACCCACTAATTCTGACAAACTCCAAGTAGGGATTATGAAAGAATGGGTTGCTATCAGTCAGAATTAGGCCCAGAAGTTGATTGAGAGCATGTCCAGTCGAACTGCAGAGGTCCTGAAAAAGAAGGGCCAAGACTGCAAATACTGACTCTTTGAATAAATGTCATGTAATTGTCGCCAAAAGCCTTTGAAACGTATGAAGTGCTTGAAATTATATTTCACTACATCACTGAAACAACTGAAACAAAGATCTAAAAGCAGTTTAGCAGCAAACTTTGTGAAAACTAATATTTGTGTCATTCTCAAAACTTTTGGCCACGACTGTAGTCATAATCTGAATACAAGTCATAATCATATTATTCAATCCAATTTGAGTTGTATTTTTGAACTTTTATTAACTGTAGGAAATCAGTTTCTTCCCTCATTGTTGATTATAACCTATTAACTAACATTTACTAATGATACTTTATTGTTGTTTTAGAAAAAGAACATAAAAGAGGATGAAGAGCCCGAAAACAAGTTCAACAGACCTAAAAACCTCAAAGCAATTAAGATAAACCATCCAAGAACAGAACACAAAGGAGAACATAAATGCACGGAAGACTATCAAACTAAACACAGTCAGATGAAGGTGATGTCATTAACTAATGATGGTGGGAAACAGAACAAAGGAAAGCTAGCTCACACTTACTGCAAGGATAAAATGACGTATGATGTCAAATTACTAAGTTTTGAAGTTTCTTGGTGTCTTCAAGAAATAGTTCACCCAAAAAATAAAAAAAATTACATAATTTACTCACTCTCAAGCCATCCTTCTTATTCTCTGTCATAAGAACACAGTCAGAGTAGTTTTCAATTTGATCCTGCCTCTTACAATGGTGTTGGATAGTGGCTTTTATTTTGAAGCATCCAAAAGCGCATGAATCTGTCATTTAACTAAGCATCAGGAGGTTACTGCATGTCTTGTGGCTGAGTGGTTAGCACTGTCGCCTCACAGCAAGAAGGTCACTGGTTCAAGTCCCAGCTGGGCCAGTTGGCATTTCTGTGTGGAGTTTGCATGTTCTCCTCGTGTTTACGTGTGTTCCCTCTGGGTGCTTTCCCCCACAGTCCAAAGACATGCGCTATAGGTGAATTGGATGAACTAAATTGGCTGAGTTTGTGTGTGAATATGAGAGTTTGTGGGTGTTTCCCAGTACTGGGTTGCAGCTGGAAGGGCATCCGCTGCGTAAAACATATGCTGGAATAGTTGGCGGTTTATTCCACTGTGGCGACCTCTGAACTAGAGACTAAGCCGAAGGAAAATAAATGAATGAATATTCATTTTAGTGAATAATACCAATATTACCAATGGGTGGCCATGGTGTTATTGGTTGCAGCAATTCAATCTCCTTGTCAAGACATTTCCGTTTTTCCTATAGGCTGAGATTTTACACACGGTGTGGGTCAGAGTGGTTAATTATTTCTAGTTATTTTATTTATATTTCAATAAGTTACTAGTTGAGAGTTTCTGTACGAACAATGAATTTTTCTATTTCTTCTTTGAAAGACTTTCTAAGACCTGTCTGAATGCATAGCCAGGTCCATTTATACTAAACAAGACATTAATTTTGTCAGTTTTGATCTGAAATAGAAACAAACTAGAACAATCTTTTTGGGAAATATAACAGAAACATCCAACTGAGTTTAGAAAATATGGACGCTTGTAAAGTGGAATTAAAATTTTATCTTTCTGGGTGGGCCGCAGAGGTAGAGCTTATATGGAAAACACTACACGTTGTTGTGTTACTTAAAAGACACTTCCACTTTGCTAGAAATTATGGCAAACAGTTTCTCGTAGGCATTTCCCTACTCCTTCATTTGTAGTGTGGTCCTGAAAAATCTTTGTTTGAAGGACTATCTGGCACTTCTGCCTATATCTATGCCTTTAACCAAAAAAAGAAGACACCCCTAGTGGAACAGTTACTGAGATTGGGATTTATCAAAGTCTATAGAATACACAAGATGTTTTGTCATTTAGTTTTGAATGGGAAAAAATAAAACAGTCAATATGACTGTTCTAGTGTAGGAAGCCCTGCCTCCTAGCAAAGAAGCCAATCATCAATCGCTATAGACTGACAATTCTCTGGGGGAGAATTTCTGCAGCTTCATTGTTATTCAAGCTAAAAATATATCTACATAAAACAAACCAACACTACGTACACTTGAATGTTCTCTGTTTTTTTAATCTGTACAAACCAAATGCGAGACACAGTCTGTCCAGTTGACCTCATGAATTCCTGCCTCCGCCATTCAACTGCAAATCACATGACTACATCCGCTTGAACGCTCACAAACAGACATGTTTTGTGTCATTTTGGGAGGAGATTTGCCATCAGGACAAAAACATGGCTGGTACCACAAAACATGAGTGCAATCAGACGTACGAAAATGTTCAAAAATAAAATTTATACCACACATACTCAATAATCATGTATACCCAGGGCCTTTTCAGAATGGGTGAAAAATAACTAGACATTAAAAATTCATAAAACAGTAATTACAGGTGCAAACAACACACTTGGTATACTACCATGAAGGCATAGTGGCGCATGCTCTAACGGTGCATTTCCACTGGCATGTCAGGAGAGCAGTGGAGCAAGCGTTTTCAGATCATTCGAATGAAAGATTAGCCTTGACACTCATGCAGTGCATTAAGCTCAACTTACATATGAATGACCTGAAATGGCGAGCTACACTCCCAAGATGCCAGCTGAAAGGCAATGTAAAGAAAGAGTGCATCTTTAGAGAGAGCAAAGATATGTTTGCTGAGAGTGACGAATGGCTGTTCAGTCACTATTGACCTTATTGTTCACATATGAGCGGGCGCAGCCATTGGAATCTTTTTGACTCAAGACTTCTGGTCTTATTAACTTCGATTGATCTTTAAACGTTAAAAACAGCTTGTTACGCTGCTTGAACTGATATTTTCTTATTCTTATTATCTAATCATGAACACACTTGTTTGTAGAGCAAGTAGTTTGGCCGTGTTCTGCCGTTTATTATTCCTAGTCATTTCTCCCATAGGCTACTGAATCAAAAGATCTAAAGCAATTGCTAAAACAAGCACACTTCCGCATTTCAGATTAAGGTCAGTAGGTTGCCCAGAGAGGTCCTTATTGATTTATGCAATTTTTTTAAATAATACTTTTTTTCTGACTTCCACCTCTGACAGAAGAATTTCTCACATTCATTATCGTTAAAGTTCTTTGTCTTCTGTTCCGGTGATTGTCTTTCTCTGCATGAGTGCCGCTTTGTGAATAGCCCTTATATGGAACTGGTTTGGATGTGTATTATGCAAATTACTCACCTTGTGCATGTGGACGCTCATTTAAAAGACTTCAAATTCACTAACAGAAGAACAAGTTTAAGAGTTTAAGCTCTTGTGCGTACACACGTGTTGTAAATTAGGTGGAAAATTTTCTAGAGAAGTTCAAATGCACGTATAAATACAAAAAACATAGGCAAGTTTTAGTGTATAAGACCCATTGTGCTTTCCCAATCTCATTCTTCTCTCTCTTCTCCAGTCAGTCTTACCTTCTAACTTTCCAAACACATAAATGGCAAAAATATATAACAAAGGTGTATATCACACAGCACTACATAAAGATAATCCAATTTTTTTGAGGTGATGCTGTTAAACCTAAACATGAAAATTCTGTCATCATTTACTCACCCTCCAGTTGTTCCAAACCTGCTCAAGTTTCTTTCTTCTGTTGGTCACAAAAGAAGGTATTCTGAAGAATGCTGGAAACTGGTAACCATTGACCTGGTTCCCACTCTTTCATGAACAGCAGATTAAGGACTTTAAGCAACATTAATTTCAAATCAAGCATCTTTGTAATTCATACCCCTGTAACGCCTGGCTGGCAGATGGTGACATAACGAGACGAAACGGGTTTATGGAACACTTACGGGGAACAGATATTGGATGGGGGAAGACAGGACGACACAGGAACAGAACCACACGAATCAAAATACCGGACAACAATGGACACAGACGAAAGGGTATAAATAGATAGGGGATGATTAGACTAATCACACACAAGGGATGAACACAGGTGGAACAGATTGACACTGATGGTGGTGGGAAAGACAATACAAAGAAATCACGTGACGAAAACAAAGGAAGACACAGACGAACACTGACAACCCGAGCATATGTAGTGCCATGAAAGTCCTTACTGTACTATTTCACTTACACTAAATATTTATGTTTAAAATGTCAAAGCATTTTTTAATACTTGAACAGTCATGTTTAAATAACTTTAACAAATTCAATAATGGTAATATTCAAATGCGTTTTTTAAATATTCATAAAATGTGCATTATTTGTCATTGTTATTATACTATGGATGTCTCCAAGATTCTTCAAAATATCTTCTTCCGTGATCAACAGAAGAAAGAATCTCATAAAGGTTTGGATCCACTTGATATATTTTCATTTTTTGGGTGAACTATCACTTTAATATGGCAGGAGAGAGGCATTGCTAGAATTCTTGGTATGTGTGGACAATCTCTGGCAGACTGAGTGCTGTGTGCTCTATGGACCGATCTGCGTGCTCTATGGCCACAGTTGAACGTGTGCAGATGATCTACTGGATTGTCAAAATAGCTTCATTTTGTGAGCATCCACTCCCTTTTTCTCCTGAAACCCGTGGCCCATTAAGACACATAAGCAGCTGTAAGCAGTCATCAGCAAAAGCTCACGTTTGTGAATTAATATGTGATGAAATGTTTCTGCAGAAGCTGACAGATCCCGGGAGTCACAGCAGAGACTCATAGGTTAATGGGAAACATAAGCACCGGCGGTCATAACAATCCGTACCTCACAGGACTGTTGGTGAGGAGTGAAGCAAGCAGAGTTCCGCTCCATGAACCCAAACCACAATAACACAAACTCAGGGAACATATTTGACCGGATCCCAAACCTCCACTCAGCAAACCTTTCAACCCTTCTTGTCCCACACTGAGAGAGAAACAGACAGACAGAGTGTAAAGGTCATTATTAAATCTTTTAAAAACACACTGAGGAGCAATAAAAATGATTTAAATAGATGAAAAATTTAAGCAGTGAAACGATTTTTACATCAAGCAGTTTTTGTGTTTAGAAATATGGGACAGAAAAATGAAATGTAAGGACTATATGTGCAAATGTAATGGTCAAACATGTCTGTATATAGCGCATGTTTACACAGAAAAGCAATATATTGGAATGCCAAAAATGTGTCCCGTGTTTCACATAATTCAACAAGTATGAGATTGCTGTGTAAAAGGCATTGCTGCTATTGGGAATTATTTCATCTTGATTATTTTATGTTTACATCAACCTGATGTTCATTCATTTATTCATTTTCCTTCGGCTTAGTCCCTTTATTCATCAGGGGTCGCCACAGCGGAATGAACCTCCAATTTATCCAGCATATGATTTTTACAGCAGATGTCCTTCCAGTTGCAACCCAGTACTGGGAAACACCCATACACACTCACATTCACACACTATGGCCAATTTAGTTTATTCAATTCACCTATACTGCATGTCTTTGGACTGTGGGGGAAACCGGAGCACCCAGAGGAAACCCAAGGCAACACGGGGAGAACATACAAACTCCACACAGAAATGCCAACTGACCCAGCCGGGACTTGACCAGCAACCTTCTTGTTGTGAGGTGACAGTGCTAACCACTGAGCCACCGTGTCACCCTCAACCTGATGTTATTGAGTAGAAAACAGTGAGTACAGGTTGCAAATATGTATGCTTTCTACCAGTTTCAGAAATAGTCAATTGGATCAGGTTGCTTTTCTTACTTGCTATTTGATTCCCCTAGTAAAACATATTCTTGGATCAGCATCTTTAGGGCTTTTCACACTTGAAATTGTTATTGTCATCCTAAACCATGGATAAACTGTTTCCTGAGTTATCTGTAATCACATTTCACACGGAACAAATTTAGGACCGTGCTAATCTCGCCAACCTGAATTCACCAAGTAGGACATATTCCTGGATTAACATCTATGATGATCAGGAACAACATTCCAATCAGCCAATCACCATTAAGGGATACATTTACAGTTTATGTTAAGTTTAGGCTTACGGTTAGGTTTAGATACTTTGACATGATTGTTATCCAACTGATTTTGGGAATAATTTACAGTTATAGTTGGGTTTAGGGGTAGGGAATAGGTATGGATTACATTTTTCGAACAAAAATGATGTTCCAGGATCAACATAGATGGTAATTCAGGATCGCATCGTACTTGGCAAAGTCATGACGTGCGTGCTAATCTATCGCTTTCAAATTTCAGGTGTGAAACGTGTCTTTACCTATAAAAATGGTGTTTAAAAATTACTATAGTGTGAAAATCCTAATTGTTCATCTTACAACAACATTCCAATCAGCCAATCAGATTTCATGTATTTGTTTATAGTTAATGTCACATTTTGGTGTATCGCTGTGTGCTAAATTAGTAGCTGATATGCACATTTGCCAACATGGAATCAGTGCCCGCTGAAATCTGCAGATTTCAGATTTACACTGTAAAAATATGTTAATTAACAGTTTCCATACTTTATGATTTGCAGGTGTGTTCCATTTTATTACGGTAGTAAATTGCATTATGGGACATTGATCTTTGCTCTGTCGACTTTTAATGTTCAAAATTCAACTCTACAGTTTAACAAAGTGACTTTTATTGACATTTTAGTAGTTTGAAATAATATAATGTATAATAAATAATATATGGAGAAATAAGTCTGTAAAAGAACAGAAAATGTACTGCCAGTTTGTTACAAGGTTTTTGTACGATAATATGAAACACCAATCCAGACAATATATCACTTTAAACTATTAACAATGTTCATAAAAGCACTTTGTAAAACTTTTCAAGGTTAAAAGTTGTTAGAAGAAAGATTAAGGTCTCCTAATGCAATTCAATAGCATTAATAAATGGGAAAAAATAAAAACATGAATCACAAAATATGATATTTTTTACAGTGTAGCTCATCATTGAGTCTATTTATTTACTTATGTAAATGTGTGTAAATACATAGTCATTTGTTCCTTTTATTTCAGCAATATTATTAATATGCAAATGTTTAGATGATTCATGCATAATGTAGTTTGTAAAGTAATATTTCCTGTTTTATAGTAGAGACTTATTATATGAGAGACATATTTTGTTTACCAAACAGGTGGTTCTAAATAGATTTGCATTATAAACCTTAAATACATTTTAAAAGCTATTATTATTTTAATTCACGTGTTTTCAGTCACTATACTGTCAAAGTCATTTCAAATTCTGTCCAGAAATAGCAAAAATGTCCACAGATTGTGCTCGTGAACCATGTAAGGGTTTGTTTATTCAGTAAAACACATGATTCTCACTAAGCTCACTTATGAAAGTGATGTAGAGTGTGACAAATAATATATATATTAATGGTCTCGACGAAATGCGAACACAAGTATATTCACAAGAGATGCATTTGAACACATGAGGGGAAAAAAGGGTGGAAGTAGTAATGCATCTCAGCTGACAACTAATGATTGGATCACTCCAAATGCATGTTTATACAAGGTTTATACAACATGGCCTGGAGCCCCACTAGCACTGCACATTTTACAATGTCCCCGTAATCCAACACACCTGACTCAGGTCATCACCTCATCAGTAGAGTCTACAAGACCTGAATTAGGTGTCAGACAATGGAGGCATGCTAAATGTGCAGTGCTTGGGAGGATTACAGGAATGTGGCTGAAAACCAGACAGTGTAAAACTTAATATACTGTACACCAGGGAACCAGTGGGCCTCTGTTCTCCGGAGTTAATCTCATTCCTAATCAAACACACCTGCCTGTAATTTTTAAGCAATCCTGAAGACAAGGCTTAGATTAAGAATGGGGTACACGATCAGACGTCCACTTACTGTGTGTAGTCCAGACAGAGTGTGGTCAGGTAGCTTGTGGCTACAGCCTTGCCCAATCTTTTCATTGACCATTCAGACAGCCTGCAATCTAGCAGCTCCAGTAATCTGAAGGGATACCCCGTTGTCCCCCGCCTCTCCATAAGAAAACACTATGCAAAAAACAAAACAAAACATAAACTTGTAGCTTAAAACACACAATAGCAACTTTTTATCTCATAATTCTAAACTTTTCTCTATGAATTGCAATTCTTTATCTTGCAATTCTGGCTTTTGTCATCTTGTTTATATATCTCAGAATTCTGACTTTTCTCTTACAATTGTGTATATCTCGCAATTCTGACTTTTTAATAGCATAGTTCTGAATTCTGTTCCACATTTGGGAGTCTGTTCCACACTGGGAAACATCTATACAAGTCAAGTCAAGTCGTGCTTTATTGTCATTCCGCTACATGTTTGGACATACAGAGGAACGAAATGTCGTGTCTCGCAGGACAACGGAGCTACATGGATTAATAAAAAAAAAAACATATACACACTACGGACAGTTTAGCTTACCCAATTCACCTATACCGCATGTCTTTGGAATTGTGGGGGAAACCAGAGCACCCAGAGGAAACCCATACAAACACGGGGAGAACATGCAAACTCCACACAGAAATGCCAACTGACCCAGCCGGGAATCGAACCAGCGACCTTCTTGCTGTGAGGCAATTGTGCTACCCACTGCCCCACCGTGCGGCCCTAGAATTGCAGATTTATATCTCACGATTCTAACTTTGACCCACAATTGTGATTTTTTTTTTTCCAGAATTCTCACATTTTCTCAGTTGTGATTTTTAAAACTTACAATTACAGCTTTTTATCTCAGAATTCTTACATTTTTTCCCAGAATTGTGAGTTTATATCTTGCAATTCTGACTTTTTTCGTAGAATTGTGCATTTCTCACAATTCTGAGTTTTTTGAGTTTTAACATCTTTTTAATCGCAAAATTTTGAATTCTTTTCCACAATTGGGAGTTTATCTCAAGATTCTAATTTGACCCGCAACTGAGTCTTTTTTCTCAGAATTACAGATTTATATCTCACAATTCTAACTTTGACCCACAATTGTGACTTTTTATCTCAGAATTCTCACATTTTGTCAGAATTTCAATTTTATAACTAACAATTGCAGCTTTTTATCTCAGAATTCAGATATTTTTACCAGAATTGTGAGTTTATATCTTACAATTATGACTTTTTTGAGTTTTATAATCTTTTTAATTGCAGAATTCTGAATTCTTTCCCACAAATGGGAGCTTATCTCACAATTCTAATTTGACTTGCAATTGCATGTTTTTATCTTAGAGTTCAGACTTTTTTTCCTTAGAATTGCAATTTTATATCCTGCAATTGTAACTTGCAATTGCAAATGTTTATTTCAGAATTCTAACCTTTTTCTCAGAGTTGCAGATTTATCACAATTATTAACTTTCACTCACAATTCTTGCATTTTCACTAAGAGAGTGTCAGAGTCCTGTAAATATGTCTGAATCTAATAATCAGATTCTAATAATTAGATAATCTCAAAATCTAAAATTTCCTGCAAGTATGTCTGATAATCTGATAATCCATATTGTTTGACAATATTTGAGGAATTACAGGTGGCCTCTTTGTGTTCCTTCTTGACTTGAACTCTTTATTTGCTACGTCACTTCACTGTGTCACACTCACGCTCTGCTTAGTTGTTGATTAACCAGTCAGAGAGGTCTCTTCAGTCCGACGCAGATTCAACATGCTGAATCGTGCTGAATCGGGTTGACTGAGGAACACAATGAGCACACCAAACCAACTAGCTGGACCGACTCTGACCAATGAAACAAAACAGCCGATCGTTGACTTGGTGTGTCCCAACCCTTAATCTCAGAATTCTGACTTTTTTCTTGGAATGGTGTAAGGAATGGTATTTTTAACTACAGCGGTTCGAACTGTAGTTTGC
>CAIGQW010001850.1:1885869-1899085 GCA_903798125.1 Danio choprae | reverse complement strand
GTTTTGCCATATAAACAAATGCATATAATATTTTTCATTCCTACAATGGCTATAGTTTATATCATGCAATTCTGACTTTATAACTTGCAATTTTCCATAGTTTACATCTCATCATTCAGAAAAATAACTGATTCTCAGTTTAAAAATCCCAACATCTAGGCTTCCATGAGTAACAAACCAGCATGTGATCAATAAATCATTCATTCACAAAAGTGCTCAGAATAGTTGATCAGAATAGCTGGTCAGTATAAGCGCTCATTGTCACTGCTGTATACTTGAATGCTTTCTTCTTTTATGAATCGGGATTTCTCATCAAAACTGCTTTGTTTCCAGGTGGACCATTAAGTGAAGTTTAATATTAAACTAATTTCGATAGGAGCGGGCGCTCATGATTGACCCAGCTGCCCACATTAACTAATCATGATCCTCCAATCAAAGGAATCCAAGTTACTATATATATCCTCATTTCTTTTCTACTATCTTCATCTGGAAGAAACCCCCCTTTCTCCCCTTCTTTCACCTTTATCCAGCATGGGCGGCACGGCGGCCCAGTGACTAGCACTGTTGCCTCACAGCAAGAATACTACTGGCTCTGGGTCCTCGCCGGGTCATTGGTATATCTGTGCGGAGTTGCACGTTCTCCCTGAGTCCGCGTGGGTTTCCCCCGGGTTCCTCCCACAGTCCAAAACATGCTCTATATTATAGACAAAATTAGCCTAAGTCTCTTTTCCTGAATGTCTTACACTCGAGAAGTTCACCTAAGCCTCAGCAGCGGGGGAATTTTGAGATCGACCTGAGCTCAATCTCCCCTCGCCCTGCGCCCAAGGATCCCTTGAGCTCAGGGCTCTCTCCCAGGACAGCAAGCCAAAAAAGCTACTTATAAATCATGAGCTAAGTGTGAACTTAATACACACAGAATGAAACCAATGAGACAATGATTTCAATGTTCCAGAAGTGTTTCCGACTCTGAAATGTCTAATAAATAAGGTACACAGTCAATTATATGTGGGACTATTAAAGTTAATAACTCAAAATAAAGCATAATAGCAAATTTGTACCACAGTCCAAGATATTAAAAGCTGTGTGGTGTTATCACAGAGATCAAAGCAAATGCTCTTGACAAAATGGCTGTGTGCAAATGCTATTAAACAATGAAAATGTTTTATTTTTAAACAGATATCTTTTTTTAGTCTAAACAAAACTCCCCTTGAACGCCATTCCATACTGATTTACAATAAGCAAAAATGTCTCCTAGAATATCAACAACAATAATGAGAACCTCTTATTGAACTCTCAAGCACTTATTGTTTTAACCCTCTGGTCGGTATGTATAAATTGGTGTCCATGCCATGGTGTATTTTAGGACTGTCCTAACAACATTCAAGTGGAGAACTTCAACCGCATACTTATCCACCATATTGTTTTTTCTACATTCATAGTCTGCAGGGCTGGACATAAATATGGCAGTGATTTTCACAGCATCAAAGCAATTCTAGGAGTAAATCACAGCCTTTAGTTGAACAGATTTTTCCATTTTATATGAGCTGAAGTGTGAACATGTTGCCCCTGGAAGGGAATGAAATGGTTGTGGAGCACGGTAATAAAAGCATGTCAGTAGCTATAACATACAACCCATGGCATCTTGCAATGTCTGAACTGGCATTTTCTAGTGGTTATACATGTTTAGGAAGTATAAAAGTTTGATTTTCTGCCATCATTTTGCTAAATTGCACCCAATTTCGTACAGTAAAACTTGGCCATTTCTGTATATTTCAATTATATTTCAACAATTCCAGTATGTTCATAATTAATCTGTTGATTTTACCCTAAACTGTCTTCATCAGCACACATTGATGTATTTTTAATGTAACTTAAGCATGCCATGTGTATGATTTTTTGACTTTAGGTTATGATTATTTTTAGTTATTTCATTAGAACAAAATAACACAATGAATGTATTTTTATCAACATCTATAACTGGAACTAATATTTGTAAGTTGGCTTCAAACTAAATGTTTACTGATAGGCCAAAATACTTTATATATCGACCTTGCAAACAAACAAATATATAGTTTATGATGTATTGTCATCTCAAGTTTTAATGTATTTTTTTTTTATTGTAGAAAATATTGAAACTAAAATCTCAGCCCTTGTTGGGCCAAAAAATAAACTGAAAGTTTGCAAGCTGGCTTCAGACTAAATGTTCATTAATATGCCTACATACTATACAGTGCTCAGCATATATGAGTACACCCCTCACAAATCTCTTATTAAATTAATATTTTCTAAAGGAAGCTTTACAATATTATATTTGTGCATATACATTAGATTAGTCAGCACTGAAGCCAAATCTGGAGTTAATTGAACAAAATAACTTATGATAATGGTCCAAAATTAGTACACCCAAATTTATATGTTAGAGAAAAATATTAAACAAAAATTTAAAAGATCAAAATTCAAGAGAAACAAAAAAATCATACAATTTTGTTGAAATTTTGTAGTCTCAAATGTTTTTTCCCCAATATTTCGCATGCATTTAAATGAATTATCTTTCCATTTCTAAAGCTGTTCGGTGAATACAATATTATTTTAATAAATATATCTGTTTAATAAATCTGTTTTGTTCAAATGCACCAAAATATATGACCTATATTCACTGAGAAATTGATAAAAATATTCATTTAGCCTACACATTTATGTTGAGCACTGTATGTAACATACTGTATTTGAATAATAAAAACAATGTTTATGATGTCTTGGGTTGATTTGATGATTGTTTAAAGTCCGCATGAACTGGAATTTGCTAAGACTTTTGTTTCAGTATGTTGATGTACTTCTAACTTAAATGGAATATTGAGTAGGGGGCGGAGCTTTCCTTTTACATCTCATTCCCTGATAGCAAACTAACGATAAAAGGGGTGTGGTTAAAATATTGTGGGTGAAGTTCTTCAGTGGATTGACTTGCATGGATTAATTGTTCACCTAAAGAATAACAATGAGCGCTATAAACATTTTAATAACTTTAATACATCTCATTCAAAACTGAAGTGTGCTATTTGCTAATTTTCTACTACAAGCACAAACCGAAGTGATCAATGTTGTTCTATCTACATCTACAATCAGAACTCAAATCTAAACCCTCATTTGCCCAATAGAAAATAAGTATAAGAACTTGCAAGATGTCTTCAAAGTTAATGTTATTGATAGGCCTTCATGCGGAATATATATTATATTTTCATCCTTCATGTTGATTTGATGTATTTTAAATCAAATGTATTTAGCATGGAACTGAAATCCACTATTTGTATGGGCCTTGATTTTAGGAATAGTCATGCTATGCTTTTTAATTGATTAAGTAATGAATTTACTTCTATTTACATTTAAGATTGGAACTAAAATCTGAGCCCTCATCGCCCCCCTCATCCCCTAAAGACTAAAATGCTAAAGACCAGCAAGTTGGCTTCAAAATAAATGTTAAAAATACATACTGTATTACATGTCATGTTTTAATAGTAAAAAAAGATGTTTAGGATGTATTGTCATTTCTCGGTTTACTCTCTTACAGGAGTCTCATATTGCTGGAAAAAAAAACAATCAAAGATTTGGCAGAAGCTGAGTAAATGGCCTGGTTTTAATTAAGATTTCATGGATTTGACAGGCTGCCATAGCCTCAGAGAGACTGGATCTTGTTGGAAATTCAGGCCAGTAGCTGGCTGCCAATGGGCTATCAAACTAGAAAATAACCACTGCAGTGATAATAGGACCTGTTTTGTGTATCCAAAACAAAACAGATGTGTCTCGGAGGCATGATTTCTCTATCAAAACAATAGTTAGGATGTTTCTGGTTTAAGCTAAATCTCACCCAAAAATGACAATTTGGTTATTGTGTACTCTAAACCCACATGCTGCTCCAAACCTGTGTGATTTTCTACCAGGGACTAGAGATTATTGACTAATAATTAATAATAATTCATGGAAACTGTAGCATTCAACCATGAAAAAGCTGAAGTACATAGGCTATAACATAGGCTCATCCGAGAACTTTGAATCATCTTGACCAGGGGTGCCCACACTTTTCAGCATGCAAGCTACTTATAAAATGACCAAGTCAAAATGATCTACCTAATATAAAAATGCAAAACATATATTTATTTATAAGCTTATTGAGAATTCTGTATTTGTACAATATATATTAATGTACCTTGCATAACTGTATGAACCCATATTGTGCAATAGCCTACAACTCATATTTTTGTCATTACCTTACTCTAATGACTTTCACTGAATGGAATCAGCCAGGGAAGCATAGTCCGGACAGTAGCTGCTAATAGCCAGCCTCAAGCACACTACCAAATGATCATCAGTTATGGTGGAACGATATTTGGACTTAACCATGCCAACTTCGCAATATCCGCTATAGTTTTGCAGCACTTATAGAAGTTGGCGCGATTTTACGCGCATGTGGTTACCCATGCGTCAGAAAAAGGTAATTAGACTGGCTGCTCTGTATGTCAATCAAGCAACAAATTGCAGTGAGGATGGATGATAGGCGATCTACCGACGCTACCTTTGCAATCGACCAGTAGATTGCAATTGACGTATTGGGCACCCCTGATCTTGACCATCAGTATATACTTTTAAATCCATATGTTTGTCTGTCATGTCACTGTTTTTGAATGTTTAGCGCCATCTAGTGCCTGAATAATACGTAGGTTAGTGTATGCTCCATTCAACCTATTCGTTTCTGTCAGCTTTTGTCTAATTTTTGCATTTTTTGGTAACCGTGTAATAAGTGGGATAAAGTACATCCAAGCGGTTGTTTTTGCCGAATAAAGCCCTATAGTCTCATGCAACAGTGCTCCGCTTCATGTCAGCTGCTGATAAGCTTGTCGAGCTTTATTCTGCGATAACAAACTTTGTGTATTTTGGTATTTTTATTAGTTGAAAACTTGTGAATAGATAATAAAATGTGTAAAGGAGTCAAAACAAGTACCAGAAATTAATTTGTTGCACACAAACAACCATCTACTGTAAGACGACTTATTTCTAAACCTGTAATGCAACCAGGTAAAACCGTATATTTGATATTTCTAAAACCGTATATTTGACATTTCTAGGGATACTTATACAGAGGCCTCTAGAGATTGTGCAATGATATTGATGTCACCCTAGTGCTATGAAGAGACAGTGCCAATCATAGAGGACTTCTAGAGGTCTCCATAACCCTGGACCAGGCCGTATCCTGAGCAGATGCTGTGGCGGTCATGGAGGAATGGAGAGCATGAGACTGATTCCTGAAAGATGCAGTGACAGTCTCCGCATTGATCTTGTGGTCAAGCCTGTACACTGGTGACCTACTCCCACCTGCAGCTTCTCCACGATGGACGTCCAGGGTTTTCCAGTCCCCGGCATCTAGACTGCAGCTCTGCACAGGACGTTTGGCCAGAAGAGAAATGGTCGTGGCCAACTGTGCCTGGTCTCTCCCTCTCGAGGTTTTTTTCCTTCACTTTCGTTAATTGGTGAAGTTTTGCTCCTTGCCACTGTCTTGCTTGAACTGATGAAAATTCAGCTTGATTGAATTGAACTTCTATCATTATGGTCACATCTTAAAACATGATGTCCTGTTTTGGTTCATTTAGATGTATTTGATCATGTTGTATACATATTTCAGTTAAACCAAGTTTCAGTCAAGCTCAGTGATCTCAGACTGCTTGTTCGCTGTGCAGCAAGTAGAAGATGGCAGCATTTATGTTTATTCAAATGAACTGCACTCACACCACAGTTTGTTTTAATCAAAACAAACCTGCCAAGTATAAAAACACCTTAAAAGTATGATGAAAGTCATCAAGAATAAATTATGTGAGAATTGACAGATAAAAAAAGAATGTGATTAATGGAAAGGGAGAGAGAGCGAGCAGGTGATTTTAACATGGAAAGCCAAGATGTTTTGCAAGAGAATGCCGAGATGACAGAAAAAAAATCAGAGTTCTGGCACCTGAAATTGTTGCATAATTTAAAACTCTTTCCAAGGCTAAGCTGATGTGGTGTTAAGATAAAACGTTAACAGTTATGGCTCATTACCGTTTACTGCTAAAATAAAGGACACGTCTCTAAGACAGATAAATATGAGTGATCTGGCTGAACAAACGTTTTTGTTTGCACGGGAAGGTTTAATTTGGTTTGAATTGCAGTAAGGCTCTTGGCTGTGGACTCTTTTCCTGGTGTGCTGGAACAAGCAACTTGAGACTAAATGATTTTCTTGACTGCCAATCACAGAACTAGCATATAAAGTGCTCACCAGATCAACTACGTCTGTTTGCTTGAGAGACAGACTCCAGATATGGAATTCTTGCACATGTGTGTAACGTTCATCTCGTATTGCCATTAAGAGTGGCTGAAGGCTGGGCAGAAGAGTATCTGAAGGGTCCAACTCGGGAAATGACAGCGTTATCTATAGGGGAGAAAGATGGACAGAAACAAAGTATTAATTAAATATTCAGCCATTTATTAACAGGTGAGTTTTTATTAAATCTGTCAATGAACATGCAATTTTATTTCACCCCAACTACCCTCCACCAAGCAAATAATAAAAACCTAAATAGAATGTTTCACACACAGAATGTCAATTTTATTGTGGATTGTAACATTAATTTAATGACAGTCAACCAATAAATAAACGAATTGATTAATAAATCAATTAATACAACTTTTAAACACAAAAAGCTAAGCAAAGTGAAATTCCATTGGTTCCCACACATCATGTGACCAAACATTGTGCCATCTCAGAGCCAATGAGGTTTGACGTTTGCTGAGGCGATCTGTAATTTGATTTGAAACTGACTAAAGGTTTATTTGAATCTTTTCATTGTGAATGTCCCTACAAATTTTAAAGAGCAGAGAACTGGATTGCTCACCACATCATATTGGTAAAGCTGTCATGCCGCCATCTTGGTAGTCATGTTCAATAGTACTGCTGTTCTATATTTTCTATTGAATTAATGGGAAATTATATGATTTGCAACAATAAAACATTTCCAAGACAACAAATTTAATATCTGAAGGCTCTCTCCATGGAATCAGGTCTTGACAAAAGATGGATATCTGAAGACACTTGGATTACCAATCTGTGTGTTCTACTAGGGTGAATAAATTTTGATACCTGTGAATTTGAGTACAACTTTATTTGTACTTGTATAGTTATTTTTTGTTTGTTTTTTCTTGGCTTACAAGAAATGCCATTGCATGATGAAATGCCAGGGTTTGAAAAATAGTGAGGTCTATGGTTGTTAAAAATTATATTTTGTTTTGTTTTAATCCAGCAATACATACATATTTTTGCTGTGAAATTTTCATTAATAGGATTTGGTGTATGAATGATGAATGACATCTTAAGCTGTACATGATTTCTATAGGGCCTCACAGTGGGTAGCACGATCGTCTCACAGCAAGAAGGTCACTGGTTCGAGCCTGGGCTGGTTCGAGCCTTGGCTGGGTCAGTTGGCATTTCTGTGTGGAGTTTGCATGTTCTCCCCGTGTTAGCGTGGGTTTCCTCCAGGTGCTCCGGTTTCCCCCACAAGTCCAAGGACATGTGGTATAGGTGAATTGGGTAAGCTAAAATTGTCCGTAGTGTATGTGTGTGAATGAGTGTGTATGGATGTTTCCCAGTGATGGGTTGCAGCTGAAAGGGCATCCGCTGCGTAAAACATATGCTGGATAAGTTGGCGGTTCATTCCACTGTGGTGACCCCAGATTAATAAAGGGACTAAGCCGAAAAGAAAATGAATGAATGAATGAATGATTTCTAAAAAGGTTCAATTAATGTTTACCAATTTTAGAATAGTCAGCTTACTACTAAATGTAATGACATAGCCACATCCTGTCCAGTGTTTTAATTTCTCATGCTCCTAAGAAGGGCTTAGTGGGTAGCACTGTCGCCTCACAGCAAAGTCACTGAGTCCTTTCTGTGCAGAGTCTTCATGTTCTCCCATTGTTCACCTCCGGGTGCTCCTGTTTCCCCCACAGTCCAAAGACAAGTGGTATAGGTGAATTGGATAAACTAAATTGGCCGTATGAGTGTGTGGGTGTTTCCCAGCCCAGGGGTTTCATGAGTTTGTGCACTCTCAGGGCTTGGTTGCAGCAGGAAGAACATGGCAGCTGGTAAAACATATGCCAGACAAACTGGCAGTTAATTCCGCTTTGGGTACAACTGCTTCTGTTTTGATAGAGTTTGATACAGTTTCATACAAATAACTTGATAATGATAATTGCATAATTACTGAATGTGAAATTTACTGGTGCCATTAACAACAGCAATAAACTGTTGTTCACTTCTTTTTTGATTGCCGCCAGTCCATTAGTGCCAGCGATGCAGCGTTATTTCTCCAAACAAAAAAGCCAAACCCTGAAAATTGTACAAAGTTCAAATTTTGTATTTCATTAATGCCCGAATAACTTTATTTACACTGTCAGTAAATAGGAGGCTGCAGCACTGCCTTGTGGAACTCCTTCTTGTATCTGACAGCTGCTGCGAGTCAGGGACATGAATTTATTCAGCTACATGTTTTTAAGTCATTTTCCATTTAGACATTTAGAGGTCTAGACATTGATGACCTCAATCCTGGCTACAGGCCTGACCACTAGGTAGCTAACTAGTTTTTATTTAGACTATCACAATCACATTACGGGCAGCATGGTGGTGCAGTGGGTAGCACTATCGCCTCACTGCAAGAAGGTCGCTGGTTCGAGCCTCAGCTGGGTCAGTTGGCGTTTCTGTGTGGAGTTTGCATGTTCTCCCCGTGTTGGCGTGGGTTTCCTCCGGGTGTCCAAAGACATGTGCTATAGGTGAATTGGGTAAGCTAAATTGTCCGTAGTGTATGAGTGTGAATGGGTGTGTATGGATGTTTCCCAGTGATGGGTTGCAGCTGGAAGGGCATCCGTTGCGTAAAACATATGCTGCATAAGTTGGCGGTTCATTCCGCTGTGGCGATCCCAGATTAATAAGGGACTAAGCCGAAAAGAAAATGAATGAATGAACAATCACATTACATATCTAGACTACAAAACTTTTTCTGTTTATTTTTTATTTTGATGATGCAAGGAAAAGTGAAGACTGATATCAGTTTACTGTAGCTGTCTGAGGAGCACAACATGGAGTTACTGAATGTGTGTGGCTTTAAATTTGTTGTCCAATTCTGGGATATGCCTGGTGACTAAGTGTTGTTGAATGCACCTCTCTGCTGTTTTGCAGACTCTTTGATGGCTTGATAAGTCCCCCTCGAGACTTCATGTCAGTGAGGGAGTGTCCAAGCTCATCTTGTGAAGAACTATTAACACTGATAAACAGGCACTCCAATGATTCTTCACAGCTGTTCTCACTACAAATCCAGCTACCACCTGGAAAGGCTTGGGGTGTATGTTTCTGTGTTCTCTTCTGTTTCAGGTTGTGTGTTGCTTTGCCGAAATGGCAACATATCAGATGTTGCCTCCAGTACCACTGCTTTAGATGGCATGTCTTACTATCGTTCTTGTGAATGCTGACTTAAATTTCCTTACCATGGGATTACACTAACATCCATTAGCTAAATGGCAACTAAAATAAACAAGTACTCTAACTGTGATGTCGGTCCTTCCACATATATATCATATAATTGTATTAGACTCTTTATAGACACCAGAAACCCAAGGGACGCAGTTTTCTTGCCTGTTGCCACATGGCATCTATTAATTCTTCCTTCAGTTGTGGACTTTTAAATCCTCTGTAAATAGGATTTCTGGAGTTCATCATATCAAAATGCCAGTCAAAAATCTCCAAGAATATGCATGTTGGCTCACACTGGGGGAGCTGCAAGTGTTGCTCACAAAAACCTGAGAGCATGTGCCACACTCAAGCTTATGGTCTGTGCAGCAGGGCTTACTTAATTTTGACTTGCTAGATGCTGACCTTTATATTTTTCCAGACTGTTTAAAAGATTCTATGTATTCCAAATGTATGCATTTTCCACATGGACCTAAAATAGGACCCAACGTGTTGAGTACTAGCTTAATATTATGGCAGACATCCAAGATGCCCTGAACCATTTTTGATAGATCTGGGATTAAGGCCCAATCCCAAGGGTCAGATGGTATGACTGATTTTCCGTCTATTTAGCATTTCCAATGGCACAATGGGGCAGTTTTCAAGCATGAATGTCCCATCCCCTATCAAGAACTGGGATGCCTTGAGTGCTACCCACTGAATGATGCTCTGATTTTTTTTTTACCCTAGCTGTTCTTTTGCTGGTACTGTCTAGATTTCTTTTTAAGTCTTTGCTTTTATTGGAATGTTTTCCACAGCTTTCTGGTGAGGATCTTTGGACTGCCAAAGTAGTAGCTGTGCTAATTTCCTATTGGAGCCTAATGAGGACCTTCTGTTGAAATGTCAGTATGGACCTTGCACTGCAGAACCTCTGTTTCCCTTAATGCAGGTGCCTTTCTGTGGAACTGTTTCAGAAAAACAAGATTTTAGTTTTTTGTGTTGAAAGTTTATCTTTGACTGTTATGTACTGCTTTAATACTCTTTACATATTTCTAAATTATGGTGAATGGGAAAAATAGGTAACCCTACCCCTAAAGCTACCTTCTTAGGCCTTGATTACACTGAACACGGTTTTTGCGATGAGAGGCACCTTTTTGAATGGTTATGTGCTCTGTGCATCTGGAGTTTTAACTGCCTGCTGCCCCTTCGCATTTTTGCCATTGCGTTCTGTGTGCCTACACTTGAAGACTCTGAGAGTCGTTTTTCATTGTCTAATCAAATGAAAGCAGAGGCAGGGTTTCTGTTAAGGCGACAGCAGTGTTTGTGTTGTCAAGACACATTTAATAATGGCGGAGAGACTAGTGGTCATTGTTTCGAGTTATTCGGGGCTGTATGACAAATCATTAATATCACAATATTATTAAATATTATAATTCTAACAATATCAACAGCAGAAATACACAGCTGATTCAGTGGTCGCTTAGCGATATAAAAAGCGCAGCACACTTCTTTTTTTCCTGTCAACAATAAAGGCAGTGCGGTGTGCCTTGAGTTCTCCAAAATGGAAAAACGCTTTCAAAAGGATCAGCCCTTTAGAGTTCCAGAAAAAGGCCAAGTTGGATTCTGCCATTTGGGTAAGAAAATAACCCACAGTAGGCAAAGCTTTCATGGAGTTAAGAGGTAGTTTACTTTGTATTTTTAATTATTTATATGTCTTTTATTTATTTAATGGCAAAAATCTATGTTATGAGTACTTGGGAACCAAAGTCTCTGGAATGCTCTCAACTCATGGACTTCTACATTTGACTGGTTGCCACCACCGCCCAAGACGCACCACACTGCCGGTCGCCAGAGCTCACCACCAGCTTACATCAAAAATTAATGACTTCTGGCTACCTTGGCGCTCTTTCCACCATACACTGTAAATAATGCTTGGTTCCAAACAATCCCTTCATGTTGTTCCAACACAAATAGATCAAGTTAACCTAATTGTTTTTACAAATTTAAGTGGAATGAACATACAACAATTAAACTGTCCCCCCAAAAAACTCAAGAACTGTGTTGATTCAGCTCATTTTAAATTAGTTTGAACTAGCAGCAAAAATATATATTTTTGAGTGTATAAATATATTTCCTAATAGTCAAGATGAATAGTAAAGCCCAAATGAGTCTGTTTTTAATGTAATTGTTTGTTATCAGGGAATAACATACCTTGGAATGTCACAATTGACCAGTCCGAATCAAATATTCTAAAGAACCATGTAATAACAGAAATGAACAGTAAAATGAAACATCAGTAAATGCTTTTTTCAATAAATAAAAATTTCTTGTGCATGAAAATAAAAATATTTTGGATTGTATAGTTGTGGTTTGTTCATATATTCAGGCAACAGGTCATTACATGATAATGTTAAATGAATTAATCTAATTGTATTTGTATAGGCAGCACGTGGGTAGGTCGCTTTGCAATTTTGAGCCCCGGCTGGGTCAATTGGCATTTCTGTGTGGAGTTTGCATGTTCTCCCCGTGTTTGCGTGGGTTTCCTCAGGGTGCTCCGGTTTCCCCCACAGTCCAAAGACATGTGCTGTAGGTGAATTGGGTAAGCTAAATTGTCCGTATTGTATGTGTGTGAATGAATGTGTATGGATGTTTCCCAGTGATGGGTTGCAGCTGGAAGGGCATCCACTGCGTAAAACATATGCTGGATAAGTTGGCGATTCATTCCACTGACAGCTCCCACTAGCTTGTCAAATTAAGGAAATGTTTAATTAAATGTAATTTAATTAGCAAAAATATAATAATAAAAAGATAACACTATGCATATCCAAATTGGTTGTTAGGAGCATGAAATATGTACAATTTTCAAAATATGTTTTTGTGTTGTTTTTTTTACAAATCTTTAATCTATTAATTTATAAACCATTAGGCTTTCGTTAACAAGCTTATTATTTTAATGACGTGATTTAGGATTGCAAAAGGGAAATATGCAGTGGGGGATAAAAGCTAAATTGCACTTGGCTTCTTGCAAATGTTTTACTTTGTTTTGGTTTTCTGTTCCGCAGTAGAAAGAAAGGCGGGCGAGAATTTGGTCGTGCATTTTCTACTGCTTATTGAACTGATTAGCCTAATCGTTTTGGAAATAACACCGTTCAGTTTCCATGTCGGTTTATTATTATCAGCTTCACTGTGTAAAGTACCTTTCTGAGAGGCTGCTGTGTGTCGATGTGGTGAAGGATGTCCAGTTTGAGCTCCGCACTGGGGCTGCTGCTGGTCTGCAGGCAGTGATGCTCGTACCTCTTCAAGAGCGCACTTAGCTGCAGCACCGCTTCACTCGACGCTCCTCCGCCTGCAGACTGAGCCTTTCGCATTATGAGACTTTCCGAAAACTAGAGTATCAATCAATTCATTAATTAAGACAGTTTATGTTAGATTCTCTCCCGACGAAATAAAAGCATTTAATCTTTGGCAACTTTGTTAGCAACGTGCTCTCCACAGCGTCTGTTACTGTAGCAACAGCAAAGCTACAACACTTTCTAGATCCTCCCTCGCGCCAATGGACGTTTTTCTTTCAAACACTTGCTCATGGGACACAAAAAGGAAGAGAAGAACATGTCAGGTAAAAAGCCAGAGTTTAGAAAAGCCAAGCGATTCAAAGAAGAAAGAAAGAAAGAAAGAAAGAAAGAAAGAAAGAAAGAAAGAAAG
>CAIGQW010001850.1:1871082-1885859 GCA_903798125.1 Danio choprae | reverse complement strand
AAGAAAGAAAGAAAGAAAGAAAGAAAGAAAGAAAGAAAGAAAGAAAGAAAGAAAGAAAGAAAGAAAGAAAGAAAGAAAATTATGTAAATAAATAAACAAACAAAAACATTAACACACAAAAAATATTTGATGAATAAATAAATCAAATGAAAAAGAAAAAAAATCAGATAAACTGAATATATCCAGAAATTAAGGTTATTAAATGGATAAAAATGTAATTGAATTCCAATTTATTCATTCATTCATTCATATTATTCTGGAGTTGCCACAGCGGAATGAACCACCAACTTATCCAGCATATGTTTTACGCAGCGGATGCCCTTCCAGCTACAACCCATCACTGGGAAACATTCACACACACTCATTCACACTCATACACTCAGACAATTTAGCTTACCCAATTCACCTGTACCACATGTTTTTGGAATTGTGGGGGAAATCGGAGCACCCGAAGGAAACCCATGCGATCACGGGGAGAACATGCAAACACACAGAAATGCCAACTGACCCAGCCGAGGCTCGAACCAGCGACCTTATTGCTGTGAGGCGATTGTGCTACCCACTGCGCCACCGTGATACCTCGAATTCCAATTTAATTTTATCCAAAAATGTAAATTCAATGATCTTTTATTCACAATGTAGCCTAATTGTCACAAACCTGTTTGAGTTACTTTTGTTCTGTTTGTACTTTTGTTCTGTTAAACACAAAAGAAGATATTTTGACGAATGTTGAAAACCTGTAACCTCTGACTTCCATAGTAGCCTATTTGTTTTTCCTGGATGTCAATGGCTACAGGTTTGCAGCATTCTTCAAAATTAGCTTTCTTTATGTTCAACAGAACAAACAAATCTAACTGGTTTGAAATAAATGAAGTGTGAATTAATGACAGAAGTTTCACTTCACTGAATGTGGGCACTGCGGGCACTGCACTGTGTATTACATTCACTCAGATCTAAAACGATTGTTCACTCCAAAACTTACATTTTCTCTTTTTTTTTCTCTGGTTACTCATTTATGGCATTTTCTGTGAAACTTTAAGAGAGATTCCACTACACGTCATATATTAATCACTTGAGAGTCGGGACACTAACCAAAAAAAAGACATTAATGACATTTATCTGTGTTATGATTAATAAATAAGGATTGTTTTTTCAATATATTTTTTAATTGAATTGATTTAATAAAATATATTGGTAAGACAGGCTTTGAAATGTGGGGCGACGCGGTGGCGCAGTGGGTAGCACAATCGCCTCACAAAAAGAAGGTTGCTGATTCGAGCCTCGGCTGGGTCAGTTGGCATTTCTGTGTGGAGTTTGCATGTTCTCCCCGTGTTGGCGTGGGTTTCCTCCGGGTGCTCCGGTTTCCGCCAACAGTCCAAAGACATGCGCTATAGGTGAATTGGGTAAGCTAAAATAGGCCGTAGTGTATGCGTGTTTAAGGATGTTTCCCAGTGATGGGTTGTGGCTGGAAGGGCATCCGCTGCGTAAAACATATACTTGATAAGTTGGCGGTTCATTCCGCTGTGCCGACCCCAGATTAATAAAGGGACTAAGCCGAAAAGAAAATGAATGAATGAATGGACACGCTTTGAAACATTATCTGCCCCACATTTTTGAGGTTGGTCAGCGGTGAAATAGAGCCAAAACACATCTAATTATATTTCATTTGATTATGTAACAGTGTGACCTTGCATTTAAATTACACAAACATCAGAAAATTTACATCAAGTAGTTGTTGTTTATTTTGGATTGACCAGTGTGTGTATGTGTGTGTGCGCACAATCTGAAGGCTTTTCTTCACCACAGTGCTCATAAAACCAGCCTCACAGCACGCCCAGTCCTTTGGGTCGTTGGGGTCACCAAGAAACTTGCAGGGATCTTTCTCCTCTCTGTGGTTTTTCTTATTCTTATTTTGCTTTTTTCCCCCTTGGTTGCTTTTTTGTCTTTGCGTTTGTGTAGTCAAGGTGTTCCTGACTCATGAGAAGGTAAGAAGGTGGCTTGACTATTTTTCTCATGAGCCTCTTGCATACACAATCAAACATGTGGCTGATCTTACAACAGTCACCTCAGACTGTGAGGAAGGAAGATAATAAACAGAAATATGATATAACAAGAAATGAGATGTTAATGTTTGTCTGATATGATATGGGCCTTTCCAGAGATCACACTTAGCTGATGATTGATTATAAAGCGTGTTTGGCATGCTGTCCCAGGAGAGAGCCCTAAGCTCATAAGATCCTCGAGCCCGAGGCGCCCTCCCATTTGCAGGGCGAGAGGGGAGTTTGAGCTCAGGTAGAGCCCCTGCTGTTTGTAGCTAAAGAGCAATTAGGGATTGCTTTGAAGAGATAACTACTTACTAGGAGCCATCTATGATGCCGATTTAGATTAGTTAATTAACCTAAGTTGCATGTTTTTGGATGGTGGGAGGAAACCAGGGGAAAACCCACGTGAGCATGGAGAGAACATGTAAACTTCGCACAGAAACATCGGCTGGCATGGTAAGGACTAGAACTAGTGACATTCTTGCTGTGGGACAACAGTGCTAACCAATGGGCCGCCATGCCACCCAATCTAAGAAAGGAGGAGGAGTAGGGTTGGAAGGGGGGATTCTTCAAAACGAAGATGACTGTGGTATGGATCTTTGGTTATTTTTGGTGACTTAGAAATCGTCTGATTGGTGAATCATGAATTGGCTGATGCGGGACCAGTTGTGATCAATCTTAAGCAACTGATCCTTTTGAAATTAGTTTATAAATAAACTTCACTTATGGAATCTGGGTTGATAAAGATGCATTAGATGATTGTCTTCAGAAATACTTTTTGTTATGCTGGTTAAAAGTCTCATCACATGAAGTGGTCCAAATGTATTTCTGTTTATTTTGATATTCTGTGGAAAGTGTAGGACCTGGAAAAGTTCATCCAATCAAAACGTTTGACCCAAACATTACAATAGGCTGTCTTACCTGCCTGTTAAAATATGTAATTGCACCCTGTTTGCGCAGAAATGATTATGTCATTGGCGGGTTCACAGAAGCGGTTCAGACTGAGAATAGCAAACAAACTTAAACAACCTACTTTTATTTCAAGTTTGGTATTGTAATTACTAACCATAAGTTTTCTCTCTGATGAACGTTACATGATTTAGTGATGTTGTCTAGTGCATGTTCATGAGTTCAGGAGGCGTGGCTTTTGATGGTGATTTTCAGGCTGGGGCGTAGGCTTTCAGAGCTATCAGGAAACATTAACATTTTCCTTTTGCACCTTTAAATATTATGCTTATTCACTCACTGTTCAGGTGGAAGGTTCTTTAACATCCAGTGCAAAGCAAAGGTTATGTTCTTCATCTGGCACTGGCTTCAACATGACCTCTTCAAACAACATCTGCTTGGCAAGCTAATGATCATTTTGGAAGATGTGAGTGGTTCCTCTGGTCAATCAGTGGGTGTCAGGACAGCAGGCAAGAGTCTGAGGTATGGCAGGTCTTCCAGAAAGAGACTGAGATCTGGTGGGTTCGGGTCCAAAACACTCTCTGGTTGTGTCTTTTTTTATTTAGAGGGAACACAGCAAGAAGGTCGCTGCTTCGAGTCCTGGCTGGGCCAGATGACATTTCTGTGTGAAGTTTGCATGTTCTCTCTGTGTTGGTGTGGGTTTCCTCTGGGTGCTCCAGTTTCCCCCACAGTCCAACATGCACTATAGGTGAATTGAATAAACTAAATTGGCCGTAGTGTAGTGAGTGTGAAGGAGTGTGTATGGGTGTCTCCCAGTACTGGGTTGCGGCTGGAAGGGCATACGCTGCGTAAAACATATGCTGGAATAGTTGCCAGTTTATTCCGCTGTGGTGACCTCTGAAATAGAGACCAAGCCGAAGGAAAATGAATAAATGAATCTCTGTCCCTCTGAAACCCGTCAGTAGTGGCTGCCTTTTCCCAAGCTCGGTGGAAAACAGAAAAACTCTGCTTTTGAGAGCCTCTGGACTGTCATTAGTCTGGTCCATTTCCTCTCCTCTTTAACCCAGTGATCTTTCAGACATTTAAAAAATGATTTGTCAGTAGAGCATGCTGGGATGCAGAGGGTAGCACATGATGTGGACATTCCTGCTCTTCATAAGGCTGAGGAATTTTATATTATAAACATGACTGCTGTGAACATCTAAGAGTAGAAGGTATGCATGCAGGAACATCTGACCCCACTCCAAAAAAAGGTCAGCATCAAACCATCCATTCTTGGATGCCCTTACAGATATATTGTTTGAGAAGCAGCCGCTTTGCTTTGAAAATGACAGAGACATGGATGTGCAGTATGTCCCTGCAGCATTGACTGCTGCCAAACAGGTGGTCATCTCTACCTTTTCCGCATTGGTGACCTCCATACATGCTTGCCCAACTTGTCCAACAACTTTGGTGGAAGTGAACTGATCTTGGAAACCTCACTCACTCACCTTCCTTCCTTCAGCTTAGTCCCTGATTTATCAGGGGTTGCCACGGTGGAACGAACCAGTTACTCTGGCATGAGGTTTTATGAGGTGGGTGCCATTCCAGCTACAACCCAGCACTGGGAAACACCCATACACTCTCTCATTTATACACACAAACTCAGAGAATCTAGAGGAAACTCATGCGAACATGGGAAGAACATGCAAACTCCACTTAGAAATGGCAACTAGCCCAGCCGGGACTGCAGTGAGGCCACAGTGCTAACCATTTAACCAGACTGCCATTTTTTGTGTGTATCCCTGTGTTTCACACGAAACACCCTAAAACATATGATACATGACCACTTATATTAATTGGGCATGCACATTGGCAGCATTAGTAGGTGCCGCCTATCAGTTATGTAATGGTCATATGAGAGGGGCTTGATGAATCAATGGATGATACACAATAGTCCAGAAGACTAGTCAGAGGGTGATTGTGAATAGACACACCTCTGTTTTTCAAAAGTTTACAATTCATCTATTGATAGCTATTCACGTAATGTCACACGATTTCCCCCTGGTGGGCAAAACATCTCCCACTTAACGTCAAGTCACGGGCTGAGTTTCTCTATGTTTATAGCTAAAAAGCTGGATAATTGTAGTGCAGTAAGATATAGCATTACTAAAAGATGAGGAGATCCACCTGGGCTGTGTTTCTACAGAATTATTTCATAGAAATAACAGCCAGAAAGGAGACATTTATGAATTTGTGCCCAATGGTAGCATTGCTGACCTATAACAATCCATGGCAACTGTAACTGTTAGTACGTTTGTATGCTTTTTATACAGTTTCTATTATTATTTGGAGGTTAAGTGCAATTAAAGTATAAAATGAAAAGCAAAGTCAAAGTACAAATGGCAGAGGTGAACAAATAGATTTTCCCTAGCAGCAAATATTAATCTAAGCAAAAAAACAACAAAAAAAGAAAAACAAATATAAAAGCAGACACTTCACGCTGTAACGCTGTCACCAATTACTTAATTGCTGAGGAATATCCATAAGATAGAAGTAAACTAAACTAAGGGTTTTTAAAACACTTGTTTCACAAGTCGTAGTCTGAACATCAGGCGTATCTGTAACTTAAACGTTTTTATAACAAAAATTATTACACACTAGTGTAAACAGTGTAAAATGCGTAACATGTAAAATGTAAAAAAGGTATGTAACATATGCAATAATGCAATATATTAATAATATAAATAAATCATACAATTTTACTCAGTAAGATGAATAATCAGAATTTCTACTTATTGTATATTATTTTCCAGTGGCCATCAAGACATTATTTATTTTTATTGATTCATCAATCGTATTATTAAGAAGTAAGATTGGATATGTCAGGCTACTCACCTTGCTTTTTTCTGTCAAGTTGCTAAATAAGGCATTGCCCCTCCCCCTTTAACATCACCAGACCAATCAAATCATTTGCTAAATGTCAAGAACTTATGGCAACAGTTTGAAATTCTTTCCGGTCTTTGGCTTTGATTGTCTTATAATATGGATTTATTTTTACCTAATTATCCCAACGACTCCCATATGATTCGTTCAGCGATTCATTTAACCATAAGCAAAAACAGTGACACACATTCAGTATTAATCCACACAGAGGCAAAAGCTGAACTATTTTTAAACTTAACTGCTGCACGTTTGTAAGAACAGCTGCTGGTGGCCATAGAAATGACAAACGGCAGTGGATTGCGAGCTCACAAACGCACAAACAAATCGGCATGCGTCGTGTTTTCAGCATGGTTTTAGATGTGATATGATAATATAAAGAGTTAACCAGATACAGTACAAGCGGGTGGGGCTGGGCGGGGCCGGGGGTTTCAATTTTCCAGGGTCTGCGCGCGCAGCAAATGGGAGGTGCTTGAGTTCCGTATCAACGTCACGCCGGCACGTCTAAAGACTCGTTACCGCGGCGATTCATTCAAACTACTATGAGTCGACTCTTTTATAAGGGAAATCAATAGTTTTAAGCACTGCACACTTTCAGATTTAAGCCTTAGCTGGATATGTCACTTCACTTAGAGCTGTGTTACACTCTGCATGGAGGGTCATTTTCAAAAACCCATAATAGGGGCTCTTTAAAATATATTTTGGTATATGTAGGTAGACATTATATATAGGCCTATAGTCTGTTTTGTATTTGTCTGACTAAAATATATTTAAGTAAAAGAAGTTATTTCTAATGACATGGGAGAATAAATAAAGACTGAATTTTCAGTTTTGGGTGAACTAATCACTTGAATATGTTCTTTTGCAATCAAACATTTGTGGTAATTTATGGGGTGTCGGTGGCATGTTGTATAACAGATTAAAAAAGTTTATCAAGACCAAACCTTTGGTATGTTACACAACAGTTTCAGTAAACTCAATGGTTTTTAAAAATCAAATGGTGTGGTTACCATGCAAAATAAAACCCACCAGGCCAGGTTGAAGGGTGTTAAGTGCTCTCGAATGAAAGCAGGACCACCATCATTCTAAGCTGTAATAACAGCATGATTTGGCAAAACAGAAATTGCAAATGATCAAGTGCATGTTTGTGCTCTGCAAAGGATTTTGTTTACAACATCAAAACAACCAGTCACACACATTTCTAAACTCAGTGGCCAATTAGAGGTGTTCAAATTAGTCATCGCTCAAAATGATGGATGGTTTGTTCTGCGCTCTCGCAAATCATCTCATTATAACAGACACAGTATAAACACAATGTAAGTAACCCTGTGTGTCCTAACCAGAAACAGCACGACAATTTTTCTAGATGCTATGTGACCAAAACACTTAAATAGCCATTCAAAAGGGCAGAATAGTCCACTGCATTCCTACTGAAATGGACAGGCTTATAATCTAGAAAAAAAAGATATCTCATTAACATTATTAAAACAATAATAATAGCATAATAATAACATTATTTCACACAGAGTTCATAGTTCTAACATGTTTAAGTTATATCTATACTAGTTATTTTATCTGAGGTAAACTCTGCATCCTTTCAGTATGTCTATCAATATTACACAAAATGGTATTCAACCCATTACAAACTTTTATCTCTGAATAAAGTACATAATCACAAGGTTATCAAGTTATCATTGTCAGAGAAAAGGTTCCTAAAATTCATCGTCATTGTGCAGTTTCATTGATTATTATTGAACTTTGTGAGATAGCAGTGAACTGAAGTGAGTGACAGCTTCTTGGTCATTATAAACCGATTACACTTTACTGTATGTATAATTCATTCATTTGAATTAATGTTTTTTTCATACATTGATTTTTCCATAACAGATTGCCCTTGAGTCTGACACTAATATAACACTGTAAGTACTAGTGGAGGCAACATAAACCTCTTTCGGGAACTCGTTGATTCTTTGAACTGATTCTTTCTTATCGAAAGAATATAAATAAATACAATTGAACTTTGAAGACCTCTTTTTGTTCCTAAACAGCAACATTACACACTACATTTAAGTTAATATTTGACAAAAAACTCTTAATCTTAAAACTTTTAATCATTTAATAGACTGCTAATCATTTATAAACACATCTTTAAAATGTACTTATATTATAGTGTATTGTACTCCGTAAAAACACTGTCCTTTATCTAATCCTTATATATAACTGTACCACAACATCTCTCTTTAACCTGTCCCACCTCAGTAGCAACAGAAGTTTTCATAACATAACTTGAACCACACAGTAAGGATATTGGAAGTATACGCTCCAAAAAATATTTATCGCGCTTGTTCAAACTGCTTATTTAAAATGAGCTGAATCAACACAATTCTTGAGTTATTTGAGGACAACTTAATTGTTTTAAGTTCAATCCACTTTTACTTAACTTAAGTTAACTTAATAGATTTGTGTTGGGACAACATGAAGGAATTGTGTGAAACTGTGAAAATGCTGATTGTACAATATAATTTTTTTTTTACGTTTGTACAAATTTAAGTGGACTGAACATAAAACAATTAAGCTCTCCCCAAAAAACTCTAAAGAATTGTATTGTTTCAGCTCATTTTTATATGTCATTTAAACAAGCAGTGAAAGTAATTTTTTGAGTGTATATAAAACACCAGTATAAATAAATGGGAAAAAAATTCATAAATTTTTATAATTCTACACTATAAGTTATTTTTTTTAAGATCCGATGTTATTAAATTAGTTTGAAATCTGTTTTTGTCAAATGTGGTGCTATAAGCTGGATTTTGTGCATTCTGATTTATTTAAACCACAAATGTTGATACTATGAAAAGCAAGTTACATGTGTGATATGAAATAATAATAATCTTTCTCAACCCATATTTAACACCTTTTGATACAGCTGACAATCCAGGCTCTTGTGGCAACCCACAGGAGACAAAAACACAGTCTTTATTAGATTGGCTGTTTCCCTGTCTGAACTCTGGAGACTTGCTCACCCCACTGCACCCCTTCAGGGGCTCCACCGCTGATTGAAAAATCCATTTCCATTTTGGAATCTCTAATACCATATGAAATAGACCTTAGCTAATATACCACGTCAGTGAATTGAACAGCAAACATCTGTAGAACAAACTGTTTGACGTGACTCTTTTGACCAATGTTTCTCATTTACATACAGTTAATGTTATGGATAGAATGCTGGACAAAAAGGTGGGTTAACAGAGTTTATTGTGTCGATCAAAGAGTCAAAAATAGGCAGTCTGCCAATCAAAAAGAAACTGAAAGGATGAACGCAGAACTGGATCTCAAAAAACACAAAAACTCATCATCTCGGCCTGGACAGAGATGAAGGCTGGAGGATCCTGTTAGCCCACAGCGACATAGAGAACTCTTGCATCAACGCTCTGGCAGTCTGGGCAGAGTGACAGGTGAAAGCAAAAATTTTCACAGATTCAGCCAAAGTGTACAAGCAGATGTGGAATGGGACAGAACAGGACAGTACAACGAAGGTAAGCTTGAGGAATGTAGGTTTAAGATAATGCACATAAGCAACAATAAACTGACAAGAAAGGGTATGAAAAGCAAGGGAGATGGAACCCAATAAGGAACCCAATAAGAGTAAAGGTAGAACAGGTGTCTTGCAATCAGCACATGCGCTAGAATATAGAATTTCATCTCAACATATATTCTCCCAAGCCATGCTTCATAGGAAAAAAATATGTGAATCCATATTTGACAACTTTATGCCTCAACATCTCCACAGGCCTTGGTTGTGATCATATACTTTCCATTTTCAAAAGAGAAGTATTCCTCAGTTGAACTTTAAAATAAGTTGAAACAACACAATTCTGAAGGTTTTTTGGAGACAACTTAATCGTTTTTTACCAATTTAAGAGGATTGAACATAAAACAAGTTAACTTGATTTGTTTTGGCACAACATGAAGGTGTTGTGTTGAATCCAGCATTTTCTACAGTGTAATACGATACATTAGGGATGCATTTGTTTTTACAGGGTGTAATATATGGTCATTTAAAATAAATGCATAAAAATGTTGAAAATTAATTTACATTTTTTATCATTTGGAAGGGCTTTATAGAGTAGTAGTTAACATTGTATACTTGCTTCATCCTGATTCCACTTCTCCTTTGAACATAATCAGTTGTGCCAAGACAATTTTGTGCTTTACATGGGTGGTTGTTTTCGCAGAATAAAAACCCGACAGGCATGTTAGCAGCAGGACATCATCCCACGTAATTCACAGCTACTTGCCCCAAAAGTAAATAATTAGACACAAACACATTGATTTGAACTGTAATCAGTTACTATTTCATTAAACGTGAAGTTTGCAGAAAGAAAAACGGCTGACTTCAGCCTACACTAACCTACCGATTATTCAGTCACAAGATGGTGCCAAACAGTAAAGAATAGCAATATAAATCTAAATTTAAGATTTATATAAATTAAAGATAAATCTATAAATATGGTTAGGAATGTACTCACTAATAGTCAAGATGATCTGAAGTACCCAGATCAGCGGTTGTTATCTGAGATTATTACACGGTTGTCTGGAATACTTGATTCTGATTGGTCAGTCAAGACATTCCAAGGTGTTATTCCCAGATAACAACCACTGAAACTCGTAACACAGGCTCAGGTACTTTGAATAATCCTGACTATCTGTGAATACGTTCACATTGATATGCATGTATTTTTTTTGACTGTTTGGAGCCATCTTGTGGCTGAATAATACGTAGATTAGTATATGCTCCATTCAGCCATTTTTGTTTCTGTCAGCATTGCAGTGAAATTACCGCTCAGAACAATTTTTTATTTCTACTTTTTATGTTTTGTGTGCAAGTAGCCATGTAATAAATGAGATAAAGTACATCCAGGCAGTTGTTTTTGCAGAATAAAGCCCTACAGTCTTATACAACAGCTGCTGATAAGGCTTTATTCTGTGATAACAACTGCCAGGATGTACTTTATCCCTAACATATCATACCTTGCAATGTCACCAATAGGAATCAAGTATTCCATAGAGTCATATAATAATATTAAATAATTGATTGCCCTGTGTTATTCTTTGCTGAAGTTCTTTGGGGTAGCTATTGTTGTTCTGGACCACCATATCAACATGTTTAGTTCTGAAAAACATATAGCAAGTTGGAACAATTAAAAAAGAAATAGAAAAGCTTTAGACACATGGAATCAGCATGGTATATTTACTTACAGATGTTTCACTCTGAAATGCATGGATAACTAGAGCCGCTGTTGATCAGTTTGTGTTTGGCTAAACTCTCTGACCAGCTTCCCTCAAGGTGAGAACATGATTTATGATGTGGTCAGTCTGTGTGGCTCTGATTTCATTTGTAACCTGTCTGTAACCTCTACCTCTCTTGTTTCATCTTTCACCCAGCAGTCCCCTCTTCACCTTATATTTTCCTCCTCTTTCAACCAGACCTATCACTATAAAAACAAATCTTGCTTTTAGTTCAATCAAATCAACGTTTCTAGTCATCTAAGCTTACATGAAGCAAACTCACCAAAAATGTTAACATGAACTTTGTATAACTCAAAAATTAAAGCCTTATTAACTAATTAAAATAAGATAAAGTAACATAAAACATTTGTTATGTTAAATAACTCATCTACTTTCTTCTACCTCTTAATACACGATTACCTCTTACACATAAACTTCCTTTTCTCCTTCTCACTCTTGCTCTTTGTTCCTGTTTTTGGCTTTTCCCAATTTATAATTATTGTAATGGAGATAAATGTGTAAACAATTAGGAAATCTGCATTTCCTGTGCCGTTTGTATTACAAGCTAAGCTGTAATCATTTTGAGGCTAATTGAAAACATACCAAGTGGGACAAATAATGGGACAATAAAATAAAATAATGGGACAAATAAAAACATTTTGTTTGTTGTGTGTGGAAAAATACAAAAGCGCTATACACATTTTTGTGATTTGTATAAAGCCAATACATAATGTTAACATTGGCTTTTCATAATATATGAATGTTTTTGTTGGCTGTATCTGTTCTTCCGGCAGGGAACAAATCACATTATGTCAGACAAAGCATTAGTTTCCCCTTAGTAGAGATTGCGATTTGGGGTGGGGAAATTTTACAGGGGCACTTTATGGTGCTTAGGAACAACTGTAAGGTGTGTGTTCCCATCTGCTATGCTACTGTGAAGAACTGAATGTTTAAAAAAGTACATCCTTTTCTTTATTCATAACACCATGGGCCAGATTTACTAATAGTTTGCAGCACTGCACACCATCATTTGGTGGATTAGATGGAGGAGAGTGGACACACAATGGCGTCTTCAGATTTAAAGAGTTTTATTTCACTTTAATGGAGTTACAAGCGTCAGAGCTTCCCACAAATGTGTGCTGCAATGCACATTTACACACAATGAAAATGAACATATGGTCTACATTATTTTATAAGCTGCCTGTACATTACAAACAAATATGACTGATAATGTAGCTTTCATAAATATTGAGGCTTATACATACTGATGTGAAAAAAAATCATATCGTGATATATGTAATCTCATATCCTGATAACAATATAAATCATGGGGCAGCACGGTGGCACAGTGGGTAGCACAATCGCCTCACAGCAAGAAGGTCGCTGGTTCGAGCCCCGGCTGGGTCAGTTGGCGTTTCTGTGTGGAGTTTGCATGTTCTCCCCGTGTTCGCGTGGGTTTCCTCCGGGTGCTCAGGTTTCCCCCACAATTCCAAAGACATGTGGTACAGGTGAATTGGGTAAGCTAAATTGTCCGTAGTGTATGAGTGTGTATGGATGTTTCCCAGTGATGGGTTGCAGCTGGAAGGGCATCCGCTGCGTAAAACATATGCTGGATAAGTTGGCGGTTCATTCCGCTGTGGCGACCCCTGATTAATAAAGGGACTAAGCCGAAAAGAAAATGAATGAATGAATATAAATCATGATATAATGCCTTTTTTTGTAAATTCAGTCAATATATAGTTTTTATATACAGTATATTGATCACATTTTTCTTTAAAACATTTTGTATGTACTCAAAAATTTACTTATGTGATTTGTTTTCACTGTATTTAGAACTAGGCAAATATTTAAGCATTAATAGAAAATATAAAACTTTAAAAATGTGATGTAGGCCAAATATTGCTATAAATAAAATGCAGAAATAGGAACATTGTATTTTCAAGCCTGCAGTTTTCTCTTCATGCTGTTCCTCATGTTTCTGTCTGCATCTTCATAGTGGAATGAATGATGTAAACATATTGCTGTAAACAATGTATTATGCGACACAACAAAATAAACGATAGAGCATAATATCAAATGACAGACTTTTTATTTCATTCATACAATATATATTGTCCTATTGTACAGCCCTATTTCATTGTTTGATTGGTTATATCAAGGGCCGCTTACACTCATAAAGGTCAATTTAAAACATTTCAATCAAAAACAATGCCAAATGTTATTTTTGATTCTGTGTTGGCGTGGGTTTCCTCTAAGTGCTCAGGTTTCCCCCACAGTCCAAAGACATGGGGTATAGGTGAATTGAATAAACTAAATTGGCCACAGTGTATGTGTGTGTATGCTGGATCATGCGGTTCATTCCGCTGTGGCGACCAATGATGAATAAAGGGACTAAGCCGAAGGAAAAGGAATGAATAAATTTTGATACTGTTCACTATTAATATTGATAAATGGGGGTTAGAATAAGGTTCACATAAGTTTCAAGAAAACATAAAAATAAATAATTAAGAAAAAACTTTTAGCTCAGCAAGGAAGACATTTATGTCTGTTTAATCCGCTGTGGCGACCCCTGATAAATAAGGAACTAAGCGGAAGGAAAATTAATGAACGAATGAAGACATTAAATATCTAGCCTAAACATCAGCTAACTGTCTTAGCCTGTGTGGACAATGTGTAAACTAGCATTCTAACCTCCTTATGGTAACGCTAAGATGTTATAGCGTGGTCGCCAACTCACGCTCATAAATGTACCAAGCCAAACTGACAGTCAAAGAGTAAAACAAGCAAAATTATTTTACAGCAGTGTTATTACCACAATTTTGCTAACAGTTTGTTCACCACTTGTGTTTTGGCTAGCTTATCAATAGCTAAAGTTTTCAAAGTGGTTCTGCTAACCACAAACTCTACACTTTTTCCAAAACAAAAAGAATTGGCCATCAATGTACAAGTTGTATTTGCTGGTCAGACATTTAAAATATGAAATGTTTAGCGCAAAAAAGCAAGTCAGCCCAGTGTGAAAATACTCAATACTGTAGCTGTCTGCCAGATTGCTAGTCAGCTATGGTCACAAAATCTGTTGTCCCAAAACCATATATGTTCCACCACATATTTGCAAGCAGAATCACAAACATCTGTAAATATGGTTGAGCGAAAAACTGAATATGAGTAAATATATCTATTAAGCATTTATAGTCACCATTGTAATTTGTTATAATTTGTTACAACACTTACAGCAACGCATTTGTAAATGAGTTTAGTCATTACTAAACACATAAAAAGCATTTATAGTAAACCTGCACCTAAAACTGAATATTCTGTCATCATTTACTCACCCTTAACTTGTTTAAATCCTATCAGTTTATTTTTTATGTTGAACACAAAAGGAGATATTTTGAAAAATGCTGGTTGCTGGGACCCAATTACTTCCATAGTGCTTTTTTTTTCTACTATGATGGATCTATGATTTTTTTTCTATGTCGATGGATCTTAGCAACCACCATGTTTCAAAATATCTTCTTTTGTGTTCAACAGGAACTCATACTGGTTTAGGACCACAATTTTTGATTTAGATATTTGGATGGATGGATGGATGGATGGATGGATGGATGGATGGATGGATGG
>CAIGQW010001850.1:1857540-1867703 GCA_903798125.1 Danio choprae | reverse complement strand
TTGTACTGTATTTGTACTGTAGTAGTACTTCAGTTGTATTGCAGTAGATGTACTGCAGTTGGATGTATTGGAGTACTTCAGTTGTATTGCAGTAATACTGCATTATACTTAAATAATGCAGTTTTTCGTGTCCAAAAAAGCACTTTTCAGAAGTTAAGCAAAACTGCAGGATTCCTTTAAAAACCTGCAGTATTTTATCTTTTTATTAAACTGCAGTAATATTTTGTAAGGATTGTTCATACAGCGCAGAATAAATAGCAGAAAAAATACCTTAAACGTGTCTGTGATCCGCAAGGGTGTAACTTTGGTTTGAAAAGTGGAGGAGAAACAAAATTATTTAGATTTAAATCCCATTTCCTGCCTTTTCCCATAAATTTAGGGAGTATGATGAGACAAAATCCAGGAAAAAATGAGGCTGATCAAACATGTTTTATTTCAAACTAATTGGATGATTGAGAGGCCATGATGGGTAAGGGCCGATGGAGGGTATTTTGCCAGGACACCAGGGTTACACCCTTACTCTTTACAAGAAGTGCCATGGGATTTTTAGTGACCACAGAGAGTCAGGACCTCGGTTTAACATCTCATCCGAAAGACGGTGCTCACTGACAGTATAGTGTGCCCTTTATTTTACTGGGGCATTAGGACTCAAACAGACTGCAGTTTGAGCACACCCTGCTGGCCTCACTTCTAGCAGCAACCTAGTTTGTAAAGAATGTATGAATTGTATGTGCTGAAACAATTTTTTTTATATTGACTGTAGACAGCAGCTAAATTAACATTTTGGCAAATTACATGAAAATGTTGATCATTACTTTATTAATTGTCTTTCATGCATAAGCAACCTCCTAGTTGATGAAAAAATAAAATATTGACATATCTAGGGCTCATTTTCTGTGCAGTAAAAAATCTTAAACATTAGATTAACATCAGCAGGTGTAGACATTCTCTGTCTGACAGAAAATAGGATTATTCTGATCTGACCTGATTTACTGAATCAACCAACTCACATCTTCTTTATGCATTATCTTCTTTATGCTTACATTAAAATCATCTGTTGCTGCTTACTGTTTCAGCACTGTCTAAAACAATCGTTCAACCTCATTATTTAGAACTTTCACTTAGTTATTTTTAGAGCATGGCTGCAAAGTTATTGGAAGTGGACGCATGCATCAACACACACTGACTCTCTCGGTGTCTGTTGCGATGGTCGTGGGTAAAAAAAGTGAAAAGTGAAGGGTACACAAACAGGATTTTGAAAAGTATGGGGGGAAGGGGTCCCCCTGGAAATTCGTAATTGAATGGGTTCGCTTGCTTATCTCCATATGGACCGCTTTTCCGGAGTGGTCAGTTTGCTTGGTAGCTCGGTAGTTGGGTTTAGCACTCAAAACAAAAATTGTTGCTGCTTGTTCAAACTACTTTAAAATGATCTGAATCAACAGAGTTCTTGAGAGTTTTTTTCCAGGATACACCCACATTTATAAAAAATATTTAAGTTAACTTAATCTATTTGTGTTGGGACAACATGAAGGAATTGTATGGAACCCAGCATTTTTTACAGTGGGGGAAGGGGGTGGTCAGTCAGTAGCAAGGTGATATATGCACGACAATATGCTTCTCACGAACACTCATGAGAAGTATGTTTAAATGGCACATATGTGAAAAAAGTAGCCCTGTAACAAATTTGAGATTCACAAAAAACTGCAGACAGCGGCCTCTAGTGGACTTGTCAATAAAAGCTGCAAGCGAACATCGCCAGAGCAATGTATTTCACAGTTCACAAAAATGTAAAAAACTGGGCATGTATTTCCAGTGAGGTTGGGCTGGAACTGAAAGAGCACATCTTATATTTTATTGTATCGTAGTGACTATTATTTAAAACTTAAACTCAAACATAAACATATATATCCTGTCCTGACATGGTTTCACCAAGTATTTTATTCAGTAGCAGATAACTGTGGAAAATTATTAATAAAATTGTTATAACCATCCTCTGTCTTCTCAAGTTATGATTCATGCAGACGGGACCGGCCCCTGTGAAATCTGAGCAGTTGTTTTCGTCTTATCTCAGTGAACCCTCACTAACCAATGCTGACCATCACAGATAGTTTCAGAGATTCAAGCTGCATGGAGGCAGAGAAAAAAAAAACATCACCCACCAAGCGCCTCTCACCTATCAAATGTATCATGTATCACTGTGTGAGTTTAAACACTCAGAAGTATGCAGAAGAGATTAAATGTGGCACATAAGAGCAAATAAAGTAACACATCTGGCGAAGGATACAGACCGCCGACTGAATTTAAAGGTGAAATTACATGAAGAATCTAAGCTTTTATTACAATACCGAACCGTTTTGCTCTACTAACGAGATCTACCTGAATCTATAGAAGGCTGTGCTGAACTGCAGAAATAATTTACAGCCTTGGCAGGAATGTGGCTTTTAAATGAATCCCAGCTTAAAAAGGCATTTTGCTACACATTTAACATCTGACTAATTCGGAAAGGCCAGAAACAATACAACCCCTAACGTGCTGTTAGTTTTATAGCACTCATTTGGAACAAGGTGGGTCAATCCTCAAACCAAATTTTATTTTAGAAAACCTCCGTATTTTTTGAACACTGTTGTCTTTACTCCTATATTGTAGTATTAGTTGCATTATAAACAAAATTCAGTTTAATCTTCAGCCTAAATTAGCTTTTTAGTTAGGCTATTGCCATGTGTTCAAAAATCTGTTAAAGCTAAAATTGATTTGACTCACCATCTGACTCATTTTTCTCCAAGATCTTTGAATTTCTCACAGCAAACGACATGGAAATAAGGAGAGACTGAAATCTGAAACACAGAATAAACATTTTAAGATAGGCCAAACATATTGTTATTATTATATGCTGAATAGAATATTTGATGTATATTGAATCCCAAAGGCAAACACAGAGAATGTAGTCACATTTGAGTTGGGTCAATTTGCATATGTCTAATAAATAAAATAAATAAACAAACGACTGAATAAATAAATAAATAAATACAATTTATCATAGAGAGATAAAAAATAAAGGGATAAACGGCAGATTCCATTGTGACAACTTGTCTTTAACAACGTGTCACTTGTATTTGTGACACCCCCTACTTTAACTGAGCTGTTTTATAGCTTTTGTAGGAACATTTAGAAAAAATATATAATATAAACATCCTTAAATGTAAATGTGTGACAATTAACCACCAAATGAAGTAAAAAAAATCTAGCCTAAGATGTTATATTGTTACACTCAAATCCGTTAAAAAGCATCAAGTCGAACAGAAGTTCCCCCCAAAACAAAACTAACACAACAGCACCACGTCAGAAGAGATGCAGCTGAGCTTGTCCACTTTGCTCAGGCTCAAATTTTACGACCTTAAATTCCCCGGTGGGCGCGGGCACGTGTATAAAAGCTCCTGCAGTCTCGGTGGCGCGCAGTGTCCGGTCAATAGCAGTGAATTAGACCGTGTGGATTATAAACATTTATAACGAGGAGGACAGATGACAAACTCACAGGAAACGACACGGCGCGACGCTGCTCCTCCGCACACTGTCGCAGGTAAGATAATAAAAATCACTTCTGCATAAATAAATATTTCTAATTAGGGGACATTCATTAGTTTTGCGCCTCCCAGTTTATATTAAAGATAAGTGATAAGTAATCGAAAATATTTAGTCACTTATTGTCGTTGCAATCTAAAATCTGAGGCTGATACTGAGACCTCAGGTAAAATGGGAAGATTTTGTCACTGAATGATATATTGCCTTCTCTAAATATAACTTTAATTTACCCGACATTAATAACTCCCAGATAACAATACTTTGCTAGCCTAATTTGTAGTAAGTACTTCAGTGTTTTTGAATCATAGCCTACACATTACTTGAATTACTTTGCTGAGATAATACTATTGCCGTGATAATACAACAACTAATATAAACAAATGCTGTACAACTTTAGGGTATATTGTAGTCTACACCACAATTGTTACAATAACTAAAGTATACTACAGTATTTATTACCGTTTATCAGTTCATTAGTTAACACTACAGTATGCTGTAACATTCATTAACAAAGTGTTGCAAATACTATAATATATACATTATAAATACATTTTGGCATAGTATGTTTACTATATGTTTACTATACTATTTTTCCTCTATTCTTACTAATTATTATGCAGTGCTCTCAGTCAATTTAATATACAATGCTCTTAGTCATTCTGAAAATGTTTTAGTTTTTCTGACATCATAAAAGATATGATCAGGCTTTTCAGTGGGGAATGAGAACCGCTATAACGGTTATTGATTTTTAATGGTGTATTTTCTATATTAGAGCTAATTTGACCTCAATGATGATGATGATAATGATGACGATTACAATAATAATAGTATTATACATTTTAAAATTGTATAAAACATTTGCTATTACCTTTTATAACCACTTTTGCTGCTTATATTTATTGCAATAAAACCATGTATGACACCGACTTTCAGCACAATTGCAGAAAAACACCATAATTATTAAAAGGCTAAGATTATTAAGCATGTTTTTAATTCATGACATAGATGTCCTAATTCTCACTGAAAACATTTGAATAACTTAATATAAAAAAGATTTTTTTTAAAACTAAAGTTATTTTTTACCACACAGGAAAATGAAGGACAGGGAAATTATTTCATATGTCAAATGTGTTTCTAAATGCAGATGGGAAATGTACATTTCTAAATGAAGACAGGAATTCACTTTCAGTTAGCTCTGCTTTTCCTTCTCTGGCAGATGCAGTAAAGATAAGGAGGAGAAAGGCTCAGTGGTTGGTTTCTGGCATGTTAAGTCTGTCTTTGCTAATTGTTGCGATGGGCATCTACTCCAGCACACGCACGGAAAGTGTCAGCATCACAGGATACATTTCAGGCATTATTGTAAGTTCTATATATCTATGATTGTTTCTATGTATTATTATAATTTTTTTGTGTTCTGATATTTATATATTGTTCATCTTTCAGCACATACAGTACTGTACCCAGCATGGGAAACTAGAGTTTATTTTTGGTCACAATGAAAATTCCAGTCCATTATTCCAGCCAGCCAAGGAACATGTACTTAATTGTCTCATTCAGTCGAATCATTATCTGTGAAGAAAGCAGCCATTAGAAGTGTGTCTTCTGTCAAGAAGAAGAAAAAAAATCAGATTTTGGCTAAAGTAGTCATTCTCTCCAAAGCCAAGTCAAATCCACTTTTCTAAGTCTATGTAACACATAGAAGCTGCCAAAACAGACAGAACCCCACCAAGCCTTCCAAGGCAAATCTTCCTGAGAAAACTGCACACTGGTAAATAGAGTATCACTTTTCATCTGAAATACAATATATAAATGCGGCTTTGGATTAAATCATATTGGATCTCACCAGCCCTTTCAAAATCCTTACACGCACAAATCAATTTTATAATTTAGATTTTTATTGTTCTCAGAAATGATGTAACCATGGCCATCACAGAGGACTTTATGTTTTACAGTAAATGCTATCAATCAAGCAAAAACAAATCCATAAATAAAATACATGTAATGTGTTGCATGTAATGTGAATTCATGTAATGTTCTTCACATTTCACATTCAGGACCACACATTGACTTCTTTCATATACAGTTGAAGACAAAATTGTGAGCCCTATGCTATGAAATTTGTATTCTTTGTCCAATATTTCCCAAGTGCTATTTAATGGAGAGATTATTTTTTCAACACATTTTTTCAACACGTACAATGTACTTATTGTGTAAATACATGTTTTTGCATTGTACATTTACTTATGATTCATTAAAAACCTGCATGTAAATACATCTGTAATTCATTTCTGTATTATGCAATTTATTTTATTTCAGCCAAACTAAAAGAAATAAGACTTTCTCCATAATAAGAAATATACTATGAAATGCTCTGGAAAAACAAAAATCATTGTTAAATATCACTTGGAAAATATTTGAAAAAGAATTTAAATATCACAGGAGGGTGAAAAATTTTGTCTGTACAACTGTACATAGTCAAGGCCCGTCATTATTAACTCCCACATAAAAATACTATAGCAGGTTCATTTATTGCAAATAGGCTTCTGTAGCGTTATAGTTTGAACCATAGATTGTGGCAAGTCCATAGTTATTGTGGTAATACAACAATATTCTAATATAAACAAATTACCCAATACTGTACAGTTTTCTACAACTTAAGGGTGTAATGTACACCACAGTAAACACTAAAGTATACTACAGTATTTATTAGTTTCAGTTCATTAGTAATACTAGTTAACTTTCATTAACAAAGTGTTGCAAATACTGAAATATATAGATAATAAATACACTTTACAATAATATAGTGAACAGTTTTTAATTTCTCAGTTTATAAACATGATTATTAACTTTCTCATACTCAGCAGCTTTAATCACATCAAAGAAACTCTTCTTGGCATAGCATCAGCAAGATGCTGGATTTTGTTTTTAGAGATTTCAGTCCATATTGACATGATAGCATCTTGTAGTTGCTGTTAATTGTGAATCTCCCATCTCACCAGATACCAAATGTGGTCTGTTGGATTTAGATCCAGTTATTGCAGAGGCTACACTGTAAAAATTATCCTTAAATTAGCTATTTTTGTCACATTCTTACTCTATAGAGAGATGCACTGGATCGCAGGAATTATCAAAACACGTATTTATTTACAAACACTTACACAGGAACATAGGAATTACGTAGGAACTCACAGGAACGCCAGTAAACACCAGAATGAGGATCAAGACCAGACAAAAGTCTAAACCAATCTAAGGGGTATAAATACACAAGGGCTTATGGAACTGAATGCATACAGGGATGTAACAGGTGGAACTAATAAACAAACGACAGCACAAAACATAAGCACATGGAACACAACAACACAGAACCTGACAATTGTCTATATTTTGTGATTCACGTTTTAATTTTTCCCTGTTTATTTATGCATTTTTAATAGTTTAAAGTGATTTATTGTCTGCATTGGTGTTGTATATTATGCCCCAAAAACCTTGTAATATACTGTTATTTTACAGTCTCTTTCTCAATAGATTATATCTTATACATTATATTATTTCAAGCTACAAAAATGTCAATAAAAGTCACTTTGTTAAACTGTAGAGTTGAATTTTCAACATCAACAGTCGACAGAGCAGAGATCAACATCCCATAATGCAATTCACAACCGTAAATAAACAGAAAACACTTGTGAATCACAAAATACGGAAAGATACAGATATTTTTACAGTGTATATATATAATAGTCCAAACTGGTTTATGTACTCATGTGACTTTTAAATCAAGCAGCGTTCTGTTGGATAACGTAGTGATTGGCACATCCACATGAATAACTTGAGTTGCAAAACCTGCATGAAGAAATCTTTCACCTTGATGTAGAATTCCTGATGGTGTGAAAGGACTGAAGTGAAAATTCGCCAAAGAATGATAAATGAGACAGCACCTTTATCAAACTCCAGCAACTCACCCAGAATGCTACAGAATGGCTTTATTCTCCTACTCCACATCACGTCTCTGCTTTCTATTACGATTTCTGCCAGAATCAGATTCACTTGCCACAGCACCCGCAGTGTTGCACATTTTGTATGTCTCTGTTATCTGACACACTCGTTTCACGGATCTTGACGAACTTCATCAAGGCCTGTATTCACAAAACATTTTAACTTAACCACTAATAGTTCTCCTAAAATGTTAAGCCAAACGTTTTCTCTTAAAACATATTTACAAAGCAGCTGAGACCAATTTTACACAGAAATAGAGACAAGTCTTAAAGGGATAGTTGACTAAAAACTGATAATTCTGTCATCATTTACTCACCCGTCACTTGTCACAAACTTGTTTGAGTTTCTTTTTCTGTTGAAGACAAAAGAAGATATTTTGAAAAATGCTGGACACTATAATCATTGACTTCCACATGTTTTCCCTACTATGGATGTCAATGGTTACAGGTTTCTAACATTTTTTTAAATATCTTCTTTTGTGTCCCACAGAAAAGGAAACTCATAAAGTTTTGGAACCACTGGAGAGTGAGTAAATGGTAAACTAATTTTCAATTTCCAGTGAACCTTTACGCTGAGAGAAAGGGCAGGGTTGACTTTGTTGCTTTGGATGATGTCAGCATGATTAATAATTATGCACACGGTGATTGGCAGATGGGGAGGGAAGGAGTCTTCATCAAAGATTTATTCATGAAAACTCTGTAGAGCTCAATATTATGTTGCCACATTCAAATAAAAAGTTAAAAATGCAGGCTAAGGGATTAATTGCATTCTAAAAGGTCTATGCACCTCGTTTTTAATGTTAAAATTATGTTAAAAAATTAATAAGGATTTTCTTCCAGTGTTACAAATAAAATTATTTCCTCAAAAAAAGTATTAATATATAAAACATATATTTGCATAAATATATTTTTGAGAAAATATTTTGGTCCCCATTTGTTATTTGGAAATAAATGTAAAATATATATTTCAAAACATATATTTAAAATATATATATATATAAAGAAAGAATATTCTTACCAAATGGGAATTCATCCACAATTAAGGCTACTTATTAAAAGAAAAGGTGTTTTGTGAATATGGCCCCTGGTGTGTTAAATAAGGGTGACACACTGTATAAAATGTGCAGAGCTGTGGCTTCCCAAGAGCAGGATTCAAAACCACTGTTCTAGGAACAAGACATAGTCAAGCACAATCCTACATATAGCTCTACTATGACTCCTATTCCACCTTTGAATCCATTAAGCAAATCTCTGGCGGAGAACTTTTAGCTTAGCTTAGCTTAGCATAAATCATTAAATCAGATTAGACCATTAACATCTCACTTAAAAAAGTTATGATTGCCCATTTAATGCAACAAAGAAACAAACACAGTGTTTCTTCTTTGCTGAATCACTATGGGTCAGTTTGTATATCAATACAAATTTGTATAGTTTTTATACAGTATTTTGATGTATGTGCTTCTCATTTCAGTGACAATGCCTGCTTTACATTCTATTGACTTTGTATAACTGCAAATATGTCAGATAATTCTGATTCGATATTAGTGGAATATTAGCAGACTCCAAGGTTAGGGTTACAAAAATAACACCATGTACTTACAAAGTTACGTAAAGTGTGTGGAATGCCTGTTGGGAGAGTGTAAATTAAGCAGTCAGTCTACTACAGTAATACTCTAATGGCTGGGTGTAGTTGACGGTGGAGATCAAAATTAGGAAACAACCTACAATTTGCTAAATTTCAAGGTCACTGCTTAGTCCTTTTTGAAGTTACAGAAGTAAAAGAGCTGTTTTTAAGCATATTTAATGAGTTACATATGCTCTGAAGCACAGTATAATAAAAACTTAAATGAGATTTACGAAAAAGAATGATGAAAATAAGATGAAATCAGATCTCCTGCCAGATATTAGTGTTAATATGTACCTGATCGTAATTGGTTTTTGGGAATAGGCTCATTTTACAACTTCCCCAGAGTTAAACAGTTGAGTTTAACCATCTTTGAATCCATTCAGCAAATATGTTAGTCTGGCAGAGAACTGTTAGCTTAGCTTAGCATAAATAATTGAATCAGATTAGACCATTAGCATCTCACTCAAAATTCAAAAAAAGAATTTTGATAATTTTCCTATTTAAAGCTTGACTTTTCTGTGTTTACATCGTGTATTAAAATGAAAATGAAAAGTTTAGATTTTCTAGGTTGATATGGTTAGGAACTATACTCTCATTCTGGCGTAATAATCAAGGAACTTTGCTGAAAAAACACAGGATCCATGTTTATGTTCTTTTTCTTAATAATGCATAAAGCTGCTTTATAAAAGTCAAAAAGGATTTGATGAAAATATCAAATTGGGATTTTTATGTCTAATTTAGACAATTTAATTCTAAGCTATAGACCATTTTGAGGAAAGTAAACAATAATAATGTTCCTAACATATTTCCATAGCTTCCAAGAATCCAAAAAGGTGCATATATTGATAAAAAATGTTATGATAGCTTGAATGTTCGTGGGCCAATGACATCACATTGAAATGGTCTATAGCTTCATGTACATAAATGAAAGGAAAATAACATACTTTATCTATCTATCTATCTAT